>JAMPIV010009978.1:0-2500 GCA_024509875.1 Oreohelix idahoensis | reverse complement strand
ACAGCCACCTGAGGCTAGACCGCACTGGAACAATATATTAACATGTTAAGTTTCAGAACAGTGCCACCACATAGAAAGACTTATCCCAAACCAATACCTGCAGTGAAAAGAGGAATATCCAAGACAATACAAAGGCACCAAATTCAGCGACTCCCGGAAAAAAATAGCAGTCAGCAAACCAGATAGTCTGGGACTGAACTTGACAAAGAATATGATCCTAAATAGTCTTAATACCTGTTTGATTTAATTCCATGGAATATATGCAGCGTCGACAGTTGGGTAAACAAATCTGAAAGTGGGCCACTGTACGTATGTGTGGAGTATGTGTGTATGTGTGAACGGAAAGAAAGAAACTTAGTTCTTAATGTTACCACTAACATAACAATATTCATTTATTTATCTCTCGCTAATCTGAGTGTTCCTGGGATAGGTTAAATTAAGGACATATTCTTTACCCGTTGTCATGGAGCAATCTAGCCTTTCTCTTCCACATTCCTTTACTCAGTCCATCCTGACACTGTTTTCTAGTCTTCCATATAAGACCCCTTTTTTTCCTCCGAGAACGCTAGATCAGGTGAAGTGCTTGTATTACATTTCGTTAAGCAGGCAATTTAGATTCAGCCAGGTAGGGTTTTTGCGAAGACGGAAAAGTGTGTGTTTCTCTTGGGGACATCAATTAACCTGTGACTCACAGACGACCACCTATTTCCGGTCTAAAAAATGTATTTATCAGAGAAAATTTAACTTTACTTTACTCTTGATGATCACCGCGAAACCAGCCGAAGCTAAAGCTTAAGTACATACGACTTTTAAAGAATATACACATATATAAGAATATATATAGAGAGATAGAGACATAGTACACAACTGTGTGTAAAGTCAAGTACGTGCTTATGAATATATTCAACTATTCAAGTTCGGACTGTGTGATCCTGAAGTGCTCCTGTGCGGTGAGTTATCTCCCAAAATTATTTGTTTAATTATTGCTTAATGATACAAGTGTAATTTGCAGAAGAGGTATGCGGTTGACTAAGATAAGAAACATATGTTATGCTATTGGATTTAGTTTTCTTCCATATCCATTATGTACCTGTATAAAATATTATTAATTTTCTTATATCGTTTGCTTATAGTATTTTATTACTGTGCATTACTGCTTCCCAACGGGCTGATCACCCGTTTGCCAGTCACTTTGATTACGGAAACAACAACAAACGGATTGATTTGTCGTTGCCCTAAAGACTCCATTAGGCGTGATGGGAACAACGGCAAAGAAAATCTATTCGCTGTTGCCCTTAAGACGCCACTAGGCGTAATAGCCACTGACTGCTTTGACGGTCGTTGGCTAAGGACGGAAGAAGCATTACTGCTTGATTTATTAGAACACAACTCTGTTATAAGCATACATTATGAAAGCTGCTATTCCTTGCTGAAAGATTATTAAGACTTAATTATTAACTAAAATTACACCAGACTACAAGACAGACTGTTGATTGTGGAAAATAGTAAGACATATTAAGTGTAGAGGAGAGACACTTGACTTGGAAGGATGAGGACAGAGCCTGTTAGACAATAGTCACTGAGACATCTTTTACATACAGTGTACTGGACAGTCAAAGTCTTCAGTGGTAAGTGTGCCTATGCTCTGAGACCAAAAGTCTTTGGGGAGGAACCTAATATATGTAAAATCTCTTTAGACAAGAGATTAATGGTCCCCTTACTTTGTTCTCCAGTGCAGAGTGTCAGTAACACAGGACCTGGCTTCGCCCTCCCTCAATTTTGCTGAGCTCAAAAATCAAGAAGGGATAGGGACTGAATCTTCACCCCTGAGTGTGAACCAGACATCCTTGAAGACACTAGTGCCACACAGGGCAATCAGTCACCACCACGTGCCCTCATCAAGAAGTCACAGCAGAGTGTTCTCTCTGCTTACATCCTACAAGAACACTACGATAAGTATAATAAAGAGAAAGAAGATCACCACACACACCCACCAAACGCTCAGACTTAGTCAGTGAAGAAAATAAGGCACCCCACTGTGACCTAGATTCCTTCTTTTTCAGATTTAAACGTGATTCTTTTCCATATTTCTTTTTCATCAGATGTAAATTAACCCTCTGTAAATGTGATTCCCTTTATAAATAGCATATTGTTTATTTACTGAGTCAATTTGATAAAATATCATAAGCCTGTCCAAAGCTCTCTTTTTGTGATTACTTCCCTTTCTTGTTTACTGTCCTCTTAATTGTCGAATTGTCAACATCGTGTGGTGTATGTTAGTTGTGGAACAAAGTCACGTGGGAGAACAACTTGTCTGATATTCTTACAAGGTATTTGATTACCCTTGATTCCAGATATTTAACCTCTTGGTTTCATAACAAATAATATCACTATTACAGTATTGCAAGAAAATCAATCTATATTCTTACTGTTATCCAGAGCAGTTGACCTGTGTCGACCTTGCTCTCTCCCTACGCGTGACAAGTGAGGTGCTCGATTC
>JAMPIV010009977.1:0-10356 GCA_024509875.1 Oreohelix idahoensis | reverse complement strand
TGATTTCGACGAAATTTCTTTCTTTCTTTCGTTTTTTTTTAACGAATAGTTTGCGCTGAATTCTTACAATATGCCGTACTGGCGTAACGCTTTTGTTGCCAATGGTTACCGTTGTATTATTTTATTCTCCACCTTTAAAAAGAAAAAAAAACAACAACACCTGAGGCTCTTTTTGTCATTACATTCTTTCTTCCATGACATTCTATTTTCTGTAGCGGGAGATGAGAAGAAGGTGTTGGAGATGGATATGACACATTGAAAAACTACACTGATAGATTACAAGGCAGTCCTTGTTCTGGAATCGCCGGGGCAACAGAAATAGAGGAAGACGAAAAAAGCCCACGGAGAAGAGAATTTGAGACAGAATTGCAGGACCTTAATAGGATGGCATAACTCTGGGGCCTGGCACAAATTTGTTGAAGACCTATCATCCCTGAGGAATTGAGGGATGATGATGATGACTCTATTTTTATCCTCTCTCAAATTTTTGCCTTCCCTAATCATCTAAATTTACATTCACATGCTCTGTCTTGCTTCATCAAATTCAGCCTCCTATATTATTTATGCATAAATTGTTCATTCCTTCTCATTTTTTTCATCTTGGTTTGTCTTACAGTCCTGGAAACACCGATGGGCTGTCCTGACTCAACTAAGTAACCTATCGAGTGAAGAGTATGTCGCTAAACTGGACCTTTACGACAATGAAAACAAATGGCGGAGCAGCTCGTCTGATAAAACGACATTTGTCCTTGAAAATGTGACATGTATCAAACAAGTGAAGTCAAAGACACACCAGCATGCCTTTGAGGTGGTTGAGAGCCAGCCAGTGTTGGTCATAAGTGGCGCTACGGAACTAGAATCTTACAGTTGGATTCTTTCTCTGCAGTTGATTTTCACACCAGAGCAGATAGAGTCAAAGAAAGGTGACACACACTTGGTGATGATGATCGTGATGATGATGGTGGTGATGATGATGATGGTGATGATGATGGTGGTGGTGGTTGTCAATTTGCCCTCAGAATATTTTACAAAGCTGTCATATGTGACACATAGGCGAGCGAGCGTCTGGGGAATAGTTTTAAACTTTTCTGTGACCACAGAAGCAAGCCAACTCATTTGGACTTATTCCCCGATAAAAACTCTCGATTGCGCCAATCACTTATAAAATGCTATCTGTTACACAGATGATGATAATAATGATTTCAAGTTTGACCACCCACCTCAGCAGCTTGTCCACCACAATCAATAAAAATTTTCACACGAAAATGTTGGCAGAGTGCTGATAGCACTTGCTTTCCGAGCATAGGGACCGATTTCAAAACATGGTCACGGCACCCTGAAGTTCACTCAGCTATTTAAAAAATGGGTACCTGACTCTGTTCTTGAGTTAGGAAAGTGAAAGGCAAACAGGAAGAGAACTGGTCACCTCACCTCATAAAACTGGACCTGGTAAAGGTGGAGTCTCTAACACTTCACACCCACTCCCCCCCCCCCTTTTTCCCCCAACGGTATGATCTGATATGGAACAACGTTTGCTCTCTTCCTATAAACATGATTAACTTTGCTTGACACTATTATAATATTTTCGAAAGCGTGTTTTGAGTATGCATTTTTGTTTAACGTTAATATTTAATTTGTGAATTTTATTTTTTTTATTTTGTGAACGGCGGGGGTGGGGGGGGGGGGGGGGGTGTATTAATATGTGCCTCATGTTGTTTTGTATACAGCTTCAAAAATTCCTAGTCTTTTTTATTTCTGCTTCACATCTGCCGTCTTCTGCTACTACGAGTATGTGTCTCAGATATTAGAAACCCTATGGGCTGGCAATCTCATCATGTAGAATTACTTACCACAAACACAACCGCTGCAAGTACCTGTGATTGTTTGATGCATGATTCCTGCAAGAGGACCAGATACAGTGGTGGTTTCATACTGCCTAAAGGAAAACCACGATAAGATAAACACGTGACTTGTTTTGGTAACCTCACATCTATTCTGATTTGTAAAGTTGGTTTATTGTCTATTTTGCTCCTTATCTTTGATTTCATTTTCTCATTTTTATCTCAGAGTAAATGTAAATGATTCCCCTTATGTCAGTGGCATCTACTCTTTTCTCAATGTATTGCTTTTCCTGTCTCGTGTTTTAAAAAAGAAATATACGAGTAAATTATTATTTATATCGTTGATTGCTCTCTTAATTAAGAGTTGTGTTATTTCCATCACAGATTCATATGAGGTCACTCTATCGGCAAATGAACATTCCAAAAAATGGAACCTGTCCGGTGAATATATCCTGACTGTGTCTTCCGCGTGCATCAACCTGGAAAGTACTGATGGCACGTGCGACATCAGCTGGGGCCTCAATACTCTTGTGAGATTTAATGTGGTGCAGAATCCTATCCCTGGACAAATGGCTACTTTGGTCATCGAGTGCGGACCGTAAGTAACACATTTTGTGTCAGTGTGACAGAAAGTAACTGATTACAGAAGAGGTCATCATGCCAGTCTTACATATAGAAGTCTGTAATTCACAGTCCATAGGAGTTGTACGTTATAGGAGTGAAGTAGTATGACAAGATCACTAATGTGGAACTGATGACAAGAACCAGACAAGTGCCAGTGGAACAAGAGATGACAAGAACCAGACAAGTGCCAGTGGAACAAGAGATGACAAGAACCAGACAAGTGCCAGTGGAACAAGATATGACAAGAACCAGACAAGTGTCAGTGGAACAAGAGATGACAAGAACCAGACAAGTGCCAGTGGAACAAGAGATGAGATGACTGGAGATGGATAGGACACACATTGAGGAATCATGTTGATAGTTTGACCTGGCAGTTCTTGGTCTGGAATCCACAGACAGGCATAACGGGGATGAAGAAGACATGGAAAGACCTTGAGATTTTGGCACAGGTCACAGGTCAGCAGGAAGACTTGGTATATGTTTGTTGAAGACCTTTGTTCCTTGGGGAGCTGCAGAATGATGCTATAACGATCCTTGCCTCATATAGTTCCCGGTGGTCTCCTCAGAGACACGGAAAAAAGAAATACTGCTACCTCAGGAAATCCTTAAGAGGCGACCAATATGAGGTGGTACATCGGACTGGCAGTCTCATCACGTTAAACAAATTGTTGCATAAACCCCGCGCTGCAAGAGCAGGTGAATGCTGTGACGCAGGTGTCCTGCATGGAGACCAGCTGTAGTACTGGTCTCGTGCTCTGTAAGGAGCAGGAAGGAGAAAAGATTAAGAAGAACAGAGATCATTGGGTTACTTAATGAGTGTATGGACAGTAAACCGATGAAAAGAAGATTAGCGGCCACAGTTAGGCAGGTGTGGCTGTTAAGAAGGAAGGAACGAAGACCTGGCGGATAGAAAATCAAAAGAAGATATCCGTAGAGAAATGTAAGAAGCAATTAATTTTGTTAAAAAACAAAATAAAAGAACAACAGATGGCCGACAATCAGATTTTTTTGGACATGTCTTGAGAAGGGAACAATTAAAGTTATTGGTAAAACATAGTAAATCAAACGCGAGAAGACGTACAGGATGTCAGTCATAAAGATTCTACTGTGTGGCTGTGTTTCTTCACAGCAGTTATCTGCACTTGTCCTATAGCTGTGGCTTCTAGCTTAGCATGTAAGAATGAAGAATAAAGAACACTTTCACACAAAAACTGGTACCCAGACTTTGGAGCTTTGTCACTAAAAGACTATCAATGATTTACTTGTATGCACTGTCACTGGGACTATCAATGTATCTGATAGTGTGCCATGTCACTAGGGACTATTCAATGAATTTACTGTGTTCTTGACACTGTATGGACTAAACATATCGTATGGAAATGTGCTTGTCAACTAGGGATAAATACACATGATATTGAAACTATGTGTGCCACTTGTCACCGGGTAACAAACATCGTAGTCGAAGTGTGCACGCTCATGAAAGATTTTTAAAACAATTTCATTTGAAAACTTTGTCGGCCTCTCTATTTTCTCCCTTCAGAAGAACTTGGTGTAAGAACAGTGTCAGGCCGAGGTGCAAAGATATGAAAGCATTAGCTGTGGGCACGCACTGTAGGAGTGGCCGCTTGTATCCGAGCAAAGGCAGTCAAGAACAAAATTTTGTTCGCTTGCCCTATGCACTGTAGTGTTTACCCAACTAATGCCTTTTTGACACATGTTAGGTGGCATACAGATCACAGATCATTGTACTTGAATGCACTGTAGGTTAAAACTTAATCTCTTGAAGTTCAGTTACTTAAGTTATTCAATCAGTAAATGGCGTGTTTGCCTGCACGTGTAAAACATTGTAATCGAAATGTCAGTCATAAATTTGCAATCAATTAACATTAAGAAATATAACTGTTTAACAAAATGGTATTTGTGAGATTGGCAGCCACAACGCTTAAAATAATTTAAACATCGCTATGGGGACGTATGTTTAAAGACACCGTAATCAAAATGTAGTCCAAAATAGATACAATCATTTAACGTGAAATCGCACTGTATGTCTAAACGCAAAACCATCAAAACTAATACACATGACTTGCACTCAGAGAAATCTTCAGCCATGGAAGGAAGTATACCAAAAAAAAAAATTTGTACAGCACTGTAAGTGATATACATGTATCAATGGAGGGGAGATGTCAGAACACTATACCCATCATAATCCATGTGGGTTGACTTCCAGATTTTCCCCTGCTCATGTTAAACAATGTATTTCCCATGTCAGTGCAATACTACTGTTAGGGAGTAAGTGTAAGAGACCTGTAAAGCACTTATACTAGGTACAACATTGTATCGAAGGGGAGTGATCAGTCCTAAAGCTTCTTTTGCCATTCTCCCTTTTTTTTTTTTTAGTGTTTATTACCCATTCTATCGAGAGTGTCATCATCAGTGAGGTACTATTGACTTTAATTTAGTAAAGCAACTGTAGTGGTTAAACTTTGTGATGGAATGATCCGCCCTAACGCTAAGAATCACTTTGACTTACTTGTATGCACCGTCCCTTTAAACCTTTGTATCGAAATGCATCCTTAAAGATACAATCACTTTAACATAGGGTGTAGGCACTGGAGCATGACACGATACCATTGTTTCTGACTTTGCGGCCGTGAAGATAACAATACTTTAAGTTGCTATGCACTGAACCGCTTAACCATGCCGTATCAGATGATGCTCAGTCTTAAAGTTACATTCATTTTAACTTGTATGCACTGTAGTGTTAAAACATTTACGAAATGTCCATTGAATTAAAGATACAATCATTTAACTTTGTAGCAGTGTAAATTTTAAACATTGTATGGGAGTATTTATCATCAATAAAGATACAAGCATTTTTTAAAACTTGTATGCACTGTATGTTAAAACATTGTTATTGAAATGTCCAGTCATAAAGATATAATCATTTAACTTGTATGCACTGTAGTGTTAAACATTGTATCGAGATGTCATTTATAAAGATACAATCATTAACCTTGAACGCACTGTAGTGTTAAACATTGTATCGAAATGTCAGTCATAGATACAATCATTTAACTTGTATGCACTGTAGTGTTAAACATTGTATTGAAATGTCAGTCATAAAGAAAGTCATTCATTCATTATTCTTCAGCTCCCTAAAGAGCATAGGTTCTCAACAAGTTCACGCCAAGCCAATCCTGTGCCATCCATTCAGTCTTTTTCCATGTCTTCAGTGTCCCTTCCATGTCTGTCTTGATTGTCCCTTCTCCATTTTTTTTTGGTCTCCCTCTTTTTCCTCTTACACTGAGGATTCCAGAGTAAAGACTACTGCCTTTAAATGCTAATAACTGATTTTCTTAGTGTGTTCCGTCCTAAGCCAAGTGTCTTTTCCTCTCTTCTTGTTCAACTGGAGTTTGTCTGGGTCTTTTCACTAGCTCCACATTGGTGATTGTGTAGAATCATTTCAATCCTTGTTTTTCTGTGCAAGAAACCTATTTATGAAAGTTTTTAACTTCTTGGTTGTCGTGTTTTTTTGTTTTTCTTGTTTCATGGGCATACAATAAGACTGTCTTGATATTTGAGGTGAAGATTCTTATTTTTAGGTTGCACATTTTAAAAAAAAAATGTCCATATATTTCACAATGCAATAAAAGCTGTTCTTGGATTGTGTATTCTTATTTTGACATCATTGTCCCTTCTTCCAACTTCATCTATGCTGCTGCCAAGATATGAGTCCATATCTTATAGATATGTCTCTCCAAGTTCAATCAGTCTATCATTTGCCTTAATTATTCTCCTAATCACTGCCTTTTTTCTGTGCATTTTTTAGACCTAGTTGCGCCCACGGCGACCGTTGCCTCAATTGGCTGTGTGTGGTGTACCCGGAAACGGGGCCTCCCAGTACTGAGGCACAGTTAAGTCCCCGATGTCACTTATCGGTGCAGAGTTGAGAGAGATGCTGAGCATCACAATCCCCCCTGTGTTGCAGCATGATGAGAACCCAGCATTGCACACTGAGCTTGGGGGGATCACTTGGGCACCAGACTTAATACTGGCTCTTGACTGGATGGCCGCATGCAGGAGATTTCTACAATGGAGGGTTGGCAGGTGGTGGGTATCTGGAAGTGGCTCTGTGCAGGACGTGAGGATTCCTTGGGAGAGCCCAGAACCAGAGCACAGCATTATGCAAGCTCTGCATAGTTGGAGAGCCCCCTGGATGACGGGGAATGCACAGTGTGCTACTATGCTTACCCCACCTATCCCCAACTGCTAACTTAGAACCAGAAGTGGGGTCCTCTGTATGCGTGCCAGGCCAGGATAAAATGCCTGGGAAAGAGACTGGAGCTCAGAACTCCCTAACTCAAAGTTGCAGGATGGCAGAAAAGCCATGGGAAAGACAGGGCTATTTTGAAGATAACGCAACCATATTTTCACCATACGAGCTCGGACGCCGCCTCGGTAAACAAGGTCCGCGCAGAGCAGTGACACCCCCAGGCTGCTTGCGAATAGTCTACTACTGGGAACATAAACAGATTAGGGATGAGCCCACTCTCCCGTTGAACAGGTGCTAAAGTCATAGATACTGGGCCAGAAGGCGCACCGGAAACCACAGTATCACGCAACTCGCTTTTTTTTTTCTATGGAGAGTACACCGTCAAATAAATCTCGTACTGGTGCTCGCCCTGTGGAGCTCCACCAGGCAGTGCAGTGCCGGGCTCTGAGCCTCGACAGAGCCCACCCTCAGCTACTGGAGGACCCTCTAGACCGTCTTGTGGAGTCAGCAGACGGCGGAGGAGAACTACTGACCAAAACAAAACAGAAAAAGAGAAACCCAGAGTGCCACATGTCATGATGCACTGGAATGCAGAGGGAGTGAACAGCAAGCAGGCTGGATACAGCAAAAAGACAGAGCTGGAAAACATCTTGTATGAGAAGCAAGTCAGTGTTTGCTGTATCCAAGAGACTCACTTGAAAGCAGATCAAACCTTTAAAATAAGGGGATATCAATGCTTCAGATCCGACAGAAAAGATAGACGAAAAGGAGGAGTACTTACTCTTGTAAGGAATAACATTCCTGCACACGAAAGGAAAACCTTCATGGATGGAGCAGAATATCAGCTGTTGCAGATAAAGGTAGACAAGATGGAAATAGAACTCCTGAACTATTACTGTCCGAACAACAAACCCCTGAGTCTCAGCTCTATACAGGTACCAGCCACCAACTTTATAGCAGTTGGAGACTTTAATAGCCACTCCCAGAGCTGGGGCTATAACCATCTGGATCACAGAGGTGAAGAGGTTGAAACTTGGCAAGATGATCACTCCCTAATCCTAGTCAATAATGCCACAGATACTCCTACCTTCTACTCCAGAGGATGGCACACAACTTCAACACCAGATCTTGCCTTCTCCACACCAGATATAGCTGGATCTATTAGTAGAGGAGTAGGAGACCAACTAGGGGGAAGCGACCATCGCCCAATCTTTCTTACTGTCCAGAGTGCAACTCTCAGTACAGGCCCAGCCATTACAAGATGGAACTACAAAAAAGCCAACTGGGGTTTATTCAGGCATCAGGTGAACACGCTGCTGTCTACCCTCAAGGTACCAGAACAGAGACATTAATGAAGTGGTAAAAGACTTCAACAGATGCATACTACAAGCTGCAAAAGAAACCATTCCCAAAGGATGCCGGCGTAACTACATACCATACTGGTCCAGCACACTCCAAGAACGTCAGGAAGCTATGGACAGGGCTAGAAAGGACGCAGAGTCTCAGCCTTCACTGAAACTCACAACAAATGGAAAAAGGCTGTAGCAGAGTTTCAGAGAACAAAGCTAGAAGAAAAACGGAAAAGCTGGAGAACTAAAACGGCATCGCTGAACCTTGAGAAAGACGGCAGGAAACTTTGGAGATTAGTCAAGTCTCTAAATGAAGAGCGTTCCTCACCTAGGCAGACTATCACATTGGATGAAGGTGGCAAACTTTTCAGAGGAAAACAAGCTGCAGACTTGTTTGCTAGAAGATACAGTTCAGAAAGCAACTTACCCATTAACAAAGATCATCAGAGAGAGATAAGAAAAGAAATACTGGCAACCATGGGACAGACAGATACTCCTGCCCCAATGAGGGAACCCATCACACTAGGAGAACTACAGAAGGCTATTTCCAAGCTTAAGTTTCAAAAGTCACCCGGCCCAGACAAAATCAGCAACGAAAAGCTAGTAAATCTGAGCTCAGCAGCAAAGACAAAACTGCTTGAGATATTCAACCACAGCTGGTTGAAAGGAACGTTACCCCAAGTATGGAGAGAAGCCATCACAATACCCATACTAAAGAAAGGGAAATGTAAGACCGAGGCTGCAAGTTACCGGCCAATCAGTCTCACAAGCTGTGTTGGGAAGACTATGGAGCGAATAGTCAACCACAGATTGAAATGGTATTTAGAGTCTGAGCAGATCCTGGTGCCGGAACAAGCTGGATTTAGAGAATGCTACAGTATAGAAGACCAAGTTACTTACTTGTCTCAAGCAATAGAAAGATGCCTTCCAGGAGAAGAAAAAGGTCCTAACGATCTGGGTCGACTTCAAGCAGGCCTTTGACAAGGTGTGGAAAGATGGCCTTATTGCAAAACTTAGGAGAAGTGGAATCCAAGGCAACATGATGAAATGGATCCAGTCATACTTGCATAACAGGAGAACTAGAGTCACTCTTGACGGTCTGCAGAGCAGAAAAGTGTTGCTCCATCAGGGGGTACCTCAATGAGGAGTAATTTCCCCAACACTCTTCCTTGTTTACATCAATGACCTGGTGAAAGATCTCCCTGCAGGAGTTAAAGCTGCCTTATATGCAGATGACCTAGTACTCTGGTGCGCTGATGAAAAATGTCACCACAGCAAATTATAGAATGCAGCGGGCAGCAGACATGCTAGTGTCATGGGCAGAGAAATGGCTTATCACAATAAACACAGACAAAACCTCCACAACACTGTTCTCCCCCTCGCCCCCAAGGACAAATCAGCTAACATACACCTAGGGACAACCGTGATCAAGGAAGAAAGCTACCCCACCTATCTTGGGGTGACATTTGACCAAAGGCTTACATGGGATAAGCATATTGAAAATGCAGAAGGAAAGGCCCGAAGACGACTAGGCATACTCAGAAAATTAGCAGGTTACACTCTCCACATGTAAGCCTACCTTGCCGTGGTTGGAGAGCTTGAGCGCCTCAATGATCCCGGGAGCTATGCCGGCGGGAGTTTTACTCCTGGCAGGGTCACCCAAGCCGGACAGGTCCTGGGTGAGGGGCCAGACTAAATGGGCTGAGGAGTGGGTGGAACCCTATAGGTGTAGATGCCGAACCCACCGGCGAGAGGTACATGCTCTGGTCTGCACCAATCCACCCCCACTTCATGGGTTAAATGCTTTCTTGCCTCATTCTTCACTGTTTGTCGTCTATCACGCCCATGATGAGAACCCAGCATTGCACACTGAGCTTGGGGGGATCACTTGGGCACCAGACTTAATACTGGCTCTTGACTGGATGGCCGCATGCAGGAGATTTCTACAATGGAGGGTTGGCAGGTGGTGGGTATCGGGAAGTGGCTCTGTGCAGGACGTGAGGATTCCTTGGGAGAGCCCAGAACCAGAGCACAGCATTGTGCAAGCTCTGCATAGTTGGAGAGCCCCCTGGATGACGGGGAATGCACAGTGTGCTACCCCACCTATCCCCAACTGCTAACTTAGAACCAGAAGTGGGGTCCTCTGTATGCGTGCCAGGCCAGGATAAAATGCCTGGGAAAGAGACTGGAGCTCAGAACTCCCTAACTCAAAGTTGCAGGATGGCAGAAAAGCCACGGGAAAGACAGGGCTATTTTGAAGATAACGCAA
>JAMPIV010009976.1:0-10391 GCA_024509875.1 Oreohelix idahoensis | reverse complement strand
CAAGTGTGTTGTACGCCAGTGGGTACCCTGCCCCTTGCACAATTTGATATTAATACCACTACATTCGCAATGGAGTATGTTACGTAAAATTATACTTTCGTGCATTCGTTGGAGAATGTCCACTTTGTCGGACGCAATGTCCGGGCCATTCGTGGTGATTGTTCCACGTTGTCAGGAGCGCAGATGCCGTAACCTTATTTCGTAGTAAGTGTCTGATTCACTTCCATTATTTTGTCTCGAGGTTAATGTCATTTATTCCTACGATCTATTCTAGAATTTTTGTGTTTTTCTAGTGATAATATCAATGTGTAGGCTGTATTTTCTCCATTCGCTGGATTCAGCCTCCGCTGCATTTCTCCGCTCTATATCATTATCCTTACGTACCGGGGTAGTTGTCGGAAGTGATCAAGACGCTTTGCAACATTCGGTGCACAAGGTTGTTTATATAACAATCTACAGTTGACTTCTTTCCAAGCCACGATGCTAAGGTTCCCGTTACAAGCCCATTAAGGCATATTGGGAATATGATGTTAGGCCCATATTTTATTGACCATCGACACACTAAGGGTGATGTGGTCAGCATCACGCCGGCCGCCTTAACCTTCTCATAAGTTGCTCTGGTACCAAATGTATGAGGCTGCGTAGACCTTGGAGCCGTTTGCTGTCAAAAAAATCCCACCTCAACTGGGGATCGAACCATGACCGCCAAACTGGGAAGCCAGTGAACTAACCACTGCTCTGTTAATAAACTGTACAGTATAATCTCTCACTGGCAACTCTATTCCGTAAAACGAATTGCTACATAAACCACCATTGCAAGAGCAATTGAATACTTTGGAGCAGACGCTGTCTGAATGGGGACCAGCTGTAGTGGTAAATTCGAGCTCCAAAAGACAGTCAAAGATAACCGAATATGACATTTTCTCTTTGCATTCCTCTATCTCTGTTTGCTTCATTCTTTCCTGTTGTCACAATATATTTCAGCTTCCTCTTTTCTTAAGAAGATTATTTTTTACTCTGCGTATAAGAGGCTTCATTAAAGTCTCTTGTTCTGTGTCAGGTCTCCACTTGTAATGATTTGTGGGTCCATTAATGTCGTGTATCCTGGCTGTGTTACATATGATTTTTAGCTTTGCTTAGGTTTGTTTAGCTTTGGTTAGCTTTGGTTAGCTTTGCTTAGCTTTGCTTAACTTTGCTTAGATGTGCATTAAATTAATATGAAACAAACATAAAGGTATGTTTTCAGGCACTCGTAAGAAATAAAGAAGTAGAACACTAGACAACAGAAAAACAACAGACATGATGTGCTTACCCCAGGATATTTGAACACAGGACCTTCCGTGCGACAACCCCGCCTACTATGTCAAAGCCTCGGGTTCCCTTCCTTATATGTTAGATTTGCATTGCTTTGTTGAGCTTTGCTTAACTTTGCTTAGCTTGGCTTAGATTTGCTTAGCTTAGCTTAGCACTACCGTGCTTAGATTTGTTAGCTTTGTTTTGCTTAGCTTTTTTGCGCAGTGGCGGTACCATAGCCAGTGAGGTTTTATCGAGGCGTGGTTTATTTCTAGTTGGAGAGACGAGGTCATATTTGTTTCATGTTTATTTGTTTGCTTCTATGAATTAGGGATTTTAGATTCACATGTCAGCGCCCGATTGACAGTGGTTTGAGCGCTGATATCTCGCGGCGGCAAATGTCCCAGGTTCGATTAACGGTATCGATATGCTCCAGTCGGCCCAGCTGTAAATGGTTACCTGACTTTGCTATTGATTAAGGGAAGGCAAAGGCGGCGAGGGAAGGGTAAAGTGCCAACCTACCCACATCGCGAGCATGCGGACCTATTAAGTGAAGTCTAACACTTTTCTCCCCCCACGGCATTACCTGCTATGGGATAACTTATAACTCTTACATTCACTTGTGTTAGCTGTGATAGTTTGAGCTCGTTGCAACGTTTCACATTTCAATTAGTTGGAAGAATAGTTAAAATGTGCAAGTATATTCATTTTGCGTATCCGATTGGCAGCGTGATTAGAGCGCTTGATTCTCAAAGCAAAGGGATCAGGTTTGAAACCCTCTCGCATCACGGACTAGTCTACCTGGCTGTAAAATTAGGTACCAAATTCTGCTCTTGATTTAGGGAAAGCAAAGACAGCGAGGAAGAGAAATGGTCACGCATCTAATGACCTAGTTCCTGTATATATATATATATCTGTAACACTTCATTTCCCTTCGAACTAACTTTTATTTTCTCCGGCATTTAAAAATGCAGTGTCCCCAGCTTTAAAGATACTTTCACCTCATTCTCAGTGAAAACCAGCAAGGTAGCATACTACAATTCCCTTAATTTGTGAACTCCATCAGATATAAATCATCAGATATAAATAATCAGATATAAAGCATCAGATATAAATCATCAGATATAGAGCGAACATTCCTTATAATATTTAGTTTTAATTTTCTTGTCGAGGCATTGCGGGAAGCAGACCGTACTGCAGAGATAACAGTTACATACATCTTCTTCTTGGATCCTTTGCCCCTGACTGACAAAGCAGTCAGCAGCCATCACGCGTAGTGACAAATTGCCCCCATTTTGCTCGATCAGTGGCCATCCTTCATGCTGTGCCCCAACTCTGGTTCATGCTTTGCATCTCAGCCTCCACAGTTCTCCACCACGGTGTCTTTGGTCTGCTTCTCTTTCGCTTTCCTTCTGGGGTCCATAGCATAACAGTTCTGGTAATGGTGTCAAGGTCCCTTCTGAGGACATGGCCAACCCAGTTCCAGAGTCTGCCCGCAATGATGATGTGCATGTCTTTTTGGCTGCCCCGTGTAAGCAGTTCTTCAACCAGGAACTACTTACACGGTTACATACAGAAAAGTTTCATACCGGCACGACTTATTCCAAATTTCAGATACCCTGAAAACTGAAAACAGACATGACTTTAATAAAGGTACATCTTCAGAGAACTCAGCTGTTTTCTAAAGTAGACTCTACACAGTTGCTGAGTTGCCGACCGCGGTATATTATGACAAGAATAAAACACATTAAGTTTCTAGATTGTCTTTCCCACTGATGGTGTCTGGATTTTTTGTGAAAACACGCAGTTCCGTGTAAACATAATCATATTTCTTGTGGATGAGTTTATATAGTCCCCAAAGATTATGTCTTAAGTTTCTGCTCGTATTTTCTGTCAACTCGTTCAGTTATAATATTTAACGAGTCCCGCTGGTGTTGTCTTTTGCAATTATCTTAGAAATCAATTTCCAATGGAAGATGAACTTGAGAGAACAGATAGAACAGCTAAGGATGAAGTAGTGCCAGAAGTGAAAAGAAAGTTGAGGCTCGGAGTTTGGTAGAAAGTTAGAAACAGAGAGAGAGAGAGAGAGAGAGAGAGAGAGAGAGAGAGAGAGAGAGAGAGAGAGAGAGATGGAGAGAGAGAAAGAGAGAGAGAGATGGAGAGAGAGAAGAAGAGAGAGAAGAGAGAGAGAGAGAGAGAGAGAGAGAGAGAGAGAGAGAGAGAGAGAGAGAGAAGAGAGAAATTGGTATAAAGTTTAAGGAAATGAAAAAGAACAATGTGATTGTTTGAAAGAAGCAAAAGTTGTGAAAAGTTTTCAGATGCGAGGAATTCGTTGAATGGTGAAGAACAAGCTGAGAAATTTGAGAGGAGATTAAATGTTGTGAAAGGTGACAGAAAGTTATCAAATTTGAGAGGAGATTAAATGTTGTGAAAGGTGACAGAAAGTTATCAAATTTGAGAGGAGATTAAATTTTGTGAAATGTGACAGAAATGTGTCAAATTTGAGAGGAAATTGAATGTTGTGAAAGGTGACTGAAGGTTATCAAATTTGAGAGGAGATTAAATTTTGTGAAATGTGACAGAAAGTTGTCAAATTTGAGAGGAAATTGAATGTTGTGAAAGGTGACATAAACTTGTCAAATTTGAGAGGAAATTGAATGTTGTGAAAGGTGACAGAAAGTTGTCAAATTTGAGGAGAATGGAATGGAGTGAAAAGTGACTAGAAAGTTGTCAAATTTGAGAGGAGATTGAATATTGTGAAAGGTGACAGAAAGTTGTCAAAATTTGAGAGGAGATTGAATGTTGTGAAAGAAACTTGTCAAATTGAGAGGAGATTTAAATGTTGTGAAAGGTACAGAAACGTTATCAAATTATGAAGGAGATTGAATATTGTGAAAGGTACAGAAAATTTGTCAAAAGTTTGAGAGGAAATTGAATGTTGTGAAAGGTACAGAAAGATTTTAATTTAAAGATATGGATTGACTGTTGTGAAATTACAGAAACTTGTCAAATTTAGAAGAAATTGAATGTTGTGAACGGTGACAGAAAGTAGTATCAAATTTGAAGGAGATTGAATGTTGTGAAATGTGACAGAAAGTTGTCAAATTGGTCACAAGACTGAATGTTGTGGAAGTTGACAGAAGCTTGTCAAACTTAGGATTGAGGATAATGAGGGCTAGTGAAGTGCCACATGAGTAAGATGGTGAAATAAGATTGATAAACAGATGTAGTTATTCTTTCTCATGACAGGTGTAAGAGGGAACCAAAGAGTCATTCATGCTTAAAACGAATGTAGTAGGGAACCAAATACAGCCAGTCTTGCTTCTCAGCGTTAGAGGGAATCAAATACATTCATTCATGGTCTTAAGATATATGTAAGAGGGAACCAGATGCATTCATTCATGCATAAAACGGATGTAGGAAGGAATCAGATATTCATTCATATTTAAAACGGACGTAGGAAGAAACCAGATACACTAATTATGCTTAAAACGGATGTAGGAAGGAACCATATGCATTCATTCATGCTTAAAACGGGTTTAGGAAGGAACCAGCCGCATTCATTCATATTTAAAAAGGATGTAGGAAGGAACCAGATGAATTCATTCATGCTTAAAGCGGATATAGGAAAGAACCAGATTCATTCATGCTTAAAAAGAATGTAAAAAAGGAACAAGGTACAGACATTCATGCTATATATTTTGTGTGAACGATATGACGAGTTATTAATTAGTGATAGCTGGTCCATTCACTTGTATTCTAGCTGGTCCATTCACTTGTATTCTAGCTGGCCCATTCACTTGTATTCTAGCTGGCCCATTCACTTGTATTCTAGCTGGTCCATTCACTTGTATTCCAGCTGGTCCATTCACTTGTATTCTAGCTGGTCCATCACTTGTATTCTAGCTGGCCCATTCACTTGTATTCTAGCTGGTCCATTCACTTGTATTCTAGCTGGTCCATTCACTTGTATTCTAGCTGGTCCATTCACTTGTATTCTAGCTGGTCCATTCACTTGTATTCTAGCTGGCCCATTCACTTGTATTCTAGCTGGCCCATTCACTTGTATTCTAGCTGGTCCATTCACTTGTATTCTAGCGTGGCCCATTCACTGTATTCTAGCTGGCCATTCACTTGTATTCTAGCTGGCCCATTCACTTGTATTCTAGCTGGTCCATTCACTTGTATTCTAGCTGGTCCATTCACTTGTATTCTATACATGTAGAATATCATTTTCCTAAGCGCCTCCTTCCGGAGCATACTGATTTCCCGCAAGAGGCTTGCACATAGCAGTCACATGCTCTTGCAGCGATGGTTATGTGGCAATTTGTTTTTACATCAACAGGTTGCCACTCCAACCTCACATTAGTCGCCTTATACACATGCCTAAAATGCAGTTAGGCCTTTTTATTCTTTTTCTTTTCAGAGACCCCCAGAAACTATACGGGACACAATAGAATATACGGAAGATATATTTTCTGTTTTTAGTGTATTCAGTAACAGTAAAACTGGATCCCAAAAACTTTTGTTTTCTCTTTACTTGTTATAAAGATGGCATCCCCCAAAGGGGTCGTCCACATATGACGTCACGCAGTGAGGACGGGGGAGGTCAACATTTTGTGACGTTGTGGGATGGATAAATGGTTGGGGGGTTTGGGTAAATGTGACGTCATACAAAAATATACGAGTCACACTCGCTTCTTGCATAAATTATATTTCTACTTTTATCCGCAATAGTTAACTTTTATACGAATAGTTCACTTTTATCAGCAATAGTTAACTGTTATCCGCAATAGTTCACTTTTATCAGCAATAGTTAACTGTTATCCGCAATAGTTCACTTTTATCAGCAATAGTTCACGTTTATCCCGCAATACGATATTTGTGAATAAATATATTTTGGAAACCGATATATTTGCTCCGTTTCATTTTTACTCCATAACTTATTAAAAATTAATAAAATGCAAAATAACTCCACCTTTTATACTGCTAAAAGATGCCTGACATAGGTTACGCTATTGTTCCAATCGTTACCGTATTTTGAAATAATTCGGAGCGAAATATGGCTTCTAGAAGTTGTAGAAATTCGGCTGATCTGTTCTGTTACGTGTGCGGATATTTTACCGATCGTGTTCACCAGAAAAACTTTACACCATTACTAAAGAAAGCATATGAACTTTATTTCGATTCGAAAGTTGATGATGCAAATCAATCTTGGAAGCCAAATGCAGTTTGTTCGACTTGTGCAAATACATTGGCAGGTTGGTTACGAAAATTGCCGAAGCATAAGTCGATGCCTTTTGGAGTGCCAGTAATATGGCGTGAATCGACAAATCACGCTACTGATTGTTACTTCTGCTTGACAAATATCCATGGTTTCACTTTTAAAACTAGAAAGTCTGTGGTTTATCCAAATATTGAATCGGTTTTGAAACCATTGCCTCATGATCCAATCACGTGTCCGATCCCAGTTCCACCAGAACAATATCCGCTGGACGTGAATGAACCATCAGAAAGTGATAGTTTACCTGCTTTAGAAACTAATTCTGACTCGGATTATATACCGGTGAATGATGGTGTTCACTTAATTAACCATTCATAACTGTCAGATCTAATACGTGATCTCGCTCTAACCAAAGGACAAGCGGAATTACTCGGTTCGCGACTCAAAGAATGGAATCTTTTAGCGTCCAATACTCCGATATCTAAATTTCGTCATAGACACAGAGAACTTCTTCAATACTTTGAGATGGATGATGACATTTGCTATTGCAAAGATGTAAACGGTCTAATGGTGCACCTCGGTCATGAGCACATAGTCAACGAATGGCGACTTTTCATCGACTCTTCCAAGACTAGTCTAAAAGCCATGTTATTGCATAACGGAAATTTATTTTCATCAATTCCAGTCACCTACTCTGTTCATATGAAAGAAACTTATGACAATATGGCTTTACTTTTGGCAAAAATAAAGTACAATGACTACCAATGGCGGATTTGTGGAGACCTAAAGGTCATTGCAATTCTCACGGGCATGCAGACTGGGTATACTAAATTTTGTTGCTTCCTATGTGAATGGGACAGACGACGGAACATTATGCAAGAAAGGTGTGGCCTATCAGGGATTGTATGCAGCTCGAACATAAAAATGTAATACATGAGCCATTAGCTAACAAAGACAGCTTCATTTTACCACTGTTACATATAAAGTTGGGACTCATGAAGAATTTTGCAAAAGCGTTAGATAAAACGAGCAAAGCTTTCACTTTTCTTCGAGAAAAGTTTCCGCAAGTTAGCGATGCAAAGATAAAGGAAGGTATCTTTGTAGGACCTCAGATTAGGAAAGTTATTGCAGACAAACAATTCGAGAACTTGTTACATGGTAGTGAACTTCGCGCATGGATGGCATTCAAATCGATCGTCGATAACTTTTTGGGAAATCACAAATCTGTCGACTATGTGCATATTGTTAAGCAGTGCATAGATGCATACAGAATTATGGGCTGTAACATGTCCCTCAAAATCCATTTGCTCGATTCGCATCTTGACTTTTTCCCTGACAACCTTGGCGAAGTCAGCGATGAACATGGAGAACGATTCCATCAAGATATCGCCGTAATGGAATCACGTTTTCAAGGACGGTGGAGTGTGACCATGCTTGCCGATTATTGTTGGATGCTTCATCGCGATGTACCACATGCCATTCACCGACGAAAGTCGATTGCAAAGAAATTCAAGCCTACATAACTGTTATACTTCTTGTACGAATGATGTTGTAATACTGTATGCCTTGTTAAAAAAAAACTTCAATTGCGTATTTCTAGAGATCCCGACCTGATAGAGAAAAACGGTTTGCAGATTTAAAAACAGCGCATTAAAATTGACCAGAAAAACATAGAAATGTTAGAGAAAGAAAAAAAAAATTTTTTTTGTTAGCCAGTGATAACTCCCTCGTGAACGACTTATATTAATATAATAATCTCAGCTGAAATATCGGATAATGATTATAACGTTTGTCTGGTTTAATTGTTTTTTTAATTATACATTTCTTTTTAAAATAATATAATTCACATTTAAAAAATAAAACAAAATGCAGACTGAATAAACTGTACTTTGTAAAAGTAGATGTAACCACATAACAAAAAAAAAACAGTAACAGGTTATCACCATCACGGCCACAGTCTGATAAGATCAAAGCCTGCGCTGTAACCAAGGACTTAAATGGTAAGAGACGCAGAGGACGATGAAGGAAAACATGGAGATGTGACCTGGTGACATACATGAAGGTGATGGAGAAGATATGGAAATAACTTGAGTTGATGGCACAGGGCAGAGGATTTGGCATAACGCATATGCTCCTTAGGGCTGATAAATGATGATGATGATGGTAATGATGGTAATGATGATGATAATGATGGTGATGATGATAATGATGGTGATGATGGTAATAATGATAATGAGGATGATGATGATAATGATGGTGATGATGATAATGATGATAATGATGGTAATGATGGTAATGATGACGATGATGATGATAATGATGACTATGATGATGTTAATGATGGTAATGATGATAATGATGATGATGGTAATGATGATAATGATGATGGTAATGATGATGGTGATGATGGTAATGATGATGATGATGATGGTAATGATAATGATGATAATGATGATGATGATGATGATGATGATGATGATGATGATGATGATGATGATGATGATGATGATGATGGTAATGATGGTAATGATGGTAATGATGGTAATGATGATATTGATGGTAATGATGGTGATGATGATGCTGATAATGATGATAATGATGATGGTAATGATGATGGTAATGATGGTAATGATGATGATTATACTGATAATAATGATGATGGTAATGACGTTAATGATGGCGATGATAATGGTGATGGTAATGACGATGGTGATGATTATGATGTTGATGATGATGATGATGATAAGGATGATGATGATGATGATGATGATGGTAATGGTACTGATGACTAGTTAACTAATATACATTCGATTACGTTGTTTCTTTTCAGTATTATCAGAAGCAAATTGGGAGAAAAAAGGGGGCGGAAGTCAGATATTTGTGATGTCACATAAAAAAGGGAGAGGGGGGGGGGTTGGTTTTTGTAACGAAATATGGCAATAGGGAGGGGGGGGGGGGGTTAAAATGACCCAAATAATGCGTGACGTCGTATCTGGACGACCCCAAAGATGAAGTTACGATGCTGTGCATCCAAATCATCGCATTGTTACCGCTGTAATAAACAAGTACGCTTAAGTGATTAATTGCCCACCGAAAGCTGAGAACTTAAAGAGGGTTATACATTGTAGTTTCATAAACGGAACAGAGCATTCAGCTAATGTGTTCACAGCAGTGCACCGGAATGAATTTGTGCAAATATTTGTAGACACAACAGTAGTAATCTGAGCCGTTGATGCCTTGTTTGATGTGGTATTATGCGCACACAGCGTGTTTCCGACATTTGTTACCTTGCGGCAATGATTCTCAACCTTTGAGCTATAGCGAAACCCAAAACATACGTTTTCATGCACGAAATCGAAACCAATCAGTGTTGCGATATAGTGAAAGTTGACCAATAAAAATGAATTTGAGATACTGTGTTGGTATGCCGTGCTTTTGTTGCAACCCGATATTAGAAATTGGGGTTAAGTGAAAGAATGCACTCAGGTTAAAAACTGTACGAAATCTCACTGGGACACATTTGTGTAGCATATTTTTAAATTTTATTTCAATAATAGCACACATTTTCAAGGTGTTTCTACGAATATCATATCAATACTTGGTAGCGCCTTAATAATTAAATTATTATTATTTTTACAAATTAGATTTCTTTATTACTAATTAGGTGAGTTGTGTTTCATGTTTCTATCTTTATTGTCGTCAGTCTGAGCCTTATCTCGTGTATCTTTTAGTAAATTGTTATTATCACCTTCGTCGATTTTCAAAAAGCCTTTGATAGTCTACACCGCCCATCATTGTGGAAGATACTTACAATCTATGGTTTTCCAACAAAATATGTGAATATAATCAAAGCGCTATATGACAATGCAAGATG
>JAMPIV010009975.1:0-10404 GCA_024509875.1 Oreohelix idahoensis | reverse complement strand
TGAATCTTAGGGGGAGGTGTTGGTGGTTTCTGTGAGATACTGGACAGTTCGACATCACGGTATGGAAAGAAGTCAACAACAAACTGATCAAAGTTGTAGAGAGACATGATCAGATACTGGACAGTTCGACATCACGGTATGGAAAGAAGTCAACAACAGAAGTGATCAATAGTACAGTAGGCAGGAAGTTGTAGAGAGACATGATCAGATACCGGACAGTTCGACATCACGGTATGGACGGAAGTCAACAACAGAACTGATCAATAGTACAGTAGACATGAAGTTGTAGAGAGACATAATCAGATACTTGACAGTTTGACATGACGGTATGGACAGACGTCAACAACAGAGCAGATCAATAGTACAGTAGACAGGAAGTTGTAGAGAGACATGATCAGATACTGGACAGTTCGACATCACGGTATGGAAAGAAGTCAACAACAGAACTGATCAATAGTACAGTAGACAGGAAGTTGTAGAGAGACATGATCAGATACTGGACAGTTCGACATCACGGTATGGACAGAAGTCAACAACAGAACTGATCAATAGTACAGTAGACAGGAAGTTGTAGAGAGACATGATCAGATACTGGACAGTTCGACATCACGGTATGGAAAGAAGTCAACAACAGAACTGATCAATAGTACAGTAGACAGGAAGTTGTAGAGAGACATGATCAGATACTGGACAGTTCGACATCACGGTATGGAAAGAAGTCAACAACAGAAGTGATCAATAGTACAGTAGGCAGGAAGTTGTAGAGAGACATGATCAGATACCGGACAGTTCGACATCACGGTATGGACGGAAGTCAACAACAGAACTGATCAATAGTACAGTAGACAGGAAGTTGTAGAGAGACATGATCAGATACTGGACAGTTTGACATGACGGTATGGACAGACGTCAACAACAGAACAGATCAATAGTACAGTAGACAGGAAGTTGTAGAGAGACATGATCAGATACTGGACAGTTCGACATCACGGTATGGAAAGAAGTCAACAACAGAACAGATCAATAGTACAGTAGACAGGAAGTTGTAGAGAGACATGATCAGATACTGGACAGTTTGACATGACGGTATGGACAGACGTCAACAACAGAACTGATCAATAGTACAGTAGACAGGAAGTTGTAGAGAGACATGATCAGATACTGGACAGTTCGACATGACGGTATGGACAGACGTCAACAACAGAACTGATCAATAGTACAGTAGGCCAGAAGTTGTAGAGATACATGATCAGATACTGGACAGTTCGACATCACGGTATGGAAAGAAGTCAACAACAGAACTGATCAATAGTACAGTAGACAGGAAGTTGTAGAGAGACATGATCAGATACTGGACAGTTTGACATGACGGTATGGACAGACGTCAACAACAGAACAGATCAATAGTACAGTAGACAGGAAGTTGTAGAGAGACATGATCAGATACTGGACAGTTCGACATGACGGTATGGAAAGAAGTCAACAACAGAACTGATCAATAGTACAGTAGACATGAAGTTGTAGAGAGACATGATCAGATACTGGACAGTTCGACATCACGGTATGGACAGAAGTCAACAACAGAACTGATCAATAGTACAGTAGACAGGAAGTTGTAGAGAGACATGATCAGATACTGGACAGTTTGACATCACGGTATGGAAAGAAGTCAACAACAGAACTGATCAATAGTACAGTAGACAGGAAGTTGTAGAGAGACATGATCAGATACTGGACAGTTTGACATGACGGTATGGACAGACGTCAACAACAGAACTGATCAATAGTACAGTAGACAGGAAGTTGTAGAGAGACATGATCAGATACTGGACAGTTTGACATGACGGTATGGACAGACGTCAACAACAGAACTGATCAATAGTACAGTAGACAGGAAGTTGTAGAGAGACATGATCAGATACTGGACAGTTTGACATGACGGTATGGAAAGAAGTCAACAACAGAACTGATCAATAGTACAGTAGACAGGAAGTTGTAGAGAGACATGATCAGATACTGGACAGTTTGACATGACGGTATGGACAGACGTCAACAACAGAACTGATCAATAGTACAGTAGACAGGAAGTTGTAGAGAGACATGATCAGATACTGGACAGTTTGACATGACGGTATGGACAGACGTCAACAACAGAACTGATCAATAGTACAGTAGACAGGAAGTTGTAGAGAGACATGATCAGATACTGGACAGTTCGACATCACGGTATGGACAGACGTCAACAACAGAACTGATCAATAGTACAGTAGACAGGAAGTTGTAGAGAGACATGATCAGATACTGGACAGTTTGACATGACGGTATGGACAGACGTCAACAACAGAACTGATCAATAGTACAGTAGACAGGAAGTTGTAGAGAGACATGATCAGATACTGGACAGTTCGACATCACGGTATGGAAAGAAGTCAACAACAGAACTGATCAATAGTACAGTAGACAGGAAGTTGTAGAGAGACATGATCAGATACTGGACAGTTCGACATCACGGTATGGAAAGAAGTCAACAACAGAACTGATCAATAGTACAGTAGACAGGAAGTTGTAGAGAGACATGATCAGATACTGGACAGTTCGACATCACGGTATGGACAGACGTCAACAACAGAACTGATCAATAGTACAGTAGACAGGAAGTTGTAGAGAGACATGATCAGATACGGGACAGTTCGACATCACGGTATGGACAAACGTCAACAACAGAACTGATCAATAGTACAGTAGACAGGAAGTTGTAAAGAGACATGATCAGATACTGGACAGTTCGGCATCACGGTATGGAAAGAAGTAAACAACAGAACTGATCAATAGTACAGTAGACAGGAAGTTGTAGAGAGACATGATCAGATACTGGACAGTTCGACATCACGGTATGGAAAGAAGTAAACAACAGAACTGATCAATAGTACAGTAGACAGGAAGTTGTAGAGAGACATGATCAGATACTGGACAGTTCGACATCACGGTATGGAAGAAGTCAACAACAGAACTGATCAATAGTACAGTAGACATGAAGTTGTAGAGAGACATAATCAGATACTGGACAGTTCGACATCACGGTATGGAAAGAAGTCAACAACAGAACTGATCAATAGTACAGTAGACAGGAAGTTGTAGAGAGACATGATCAGATACTGGACAGTTTGACATGACGGTATGGACAGACGTCAACAACAGAAGTGATCAATAGTACAGTAGACAGGAAGTTGTAGAGAGACATGATCAGATACTGGACATCAGATACCGGACAGTTTGACATCACGGTATGGAAAGAAGTCAACAACAGAACTGATCAATAGTACAGTAGACAGGAAGTTGTAGAGAGACATGATCAGATACTGGACAGTTTGACATCACGGTATGGAAAGAAGTCAACAACAGAACTGATCAATAGTACAGTAGACAGGAAGTTGTAGAGAGACATGATCAGATACTGGACAGTTCGACATCACGGTATGGAAAGAAGTCAACAACAGAACTGATCAATAGTACAGTAGACAGGAAGTTGTAGAGAGACATGATCAGATACTGGACAGTTCGACATCACGGTATGGAAAGAAGTCAACAACAGAACTGATCAATAGTACAGTAGACAGGAAGTTGTAGAGAGACATGATCAGATACTGGACAGTTCGACATCACGGTATGGACAGAAGTCAACAACAGAACTGATCAATAGTACAGTAGACAGGAAGTTGTAGAGAGACATGATCAGATACTGGACAGTTCGACATCACGGTATGGACAGAAGTCAACAACAGAACTGATCAATAGTACAGTAGACAGGAAGTTGTAGAGAGACATGATCAGATACTGGACAGTTTGACATGACGGTATGGACAGACGTCAACAACAGAACTGATCAATAGTACAGTAGACAGGAAGTTGTAGAGAGACATGATCAGATACTGGACAGTTCGACATCACGGTATGGAAAGAAGTCAACAACAGAACTGATCAATAGTACAGTAGACAGGAAGTTGTAGAGAGACATGATCAGATACTGGACAGTTTGACATGACGGTATGGACAGACGTCAACAACAGAACTGATCAATAGTACAGTAGACAGGAAGTTGTAGAGAGACATGATCAGATACTGGACAGTTCGACATGACGGTATGGACAGACGTCAACAACAGAACTGATCAATAGTACAGTAGACAGAAGTTGTAGAGAGACATGATCAGATACTGGACAGTTCGACATCACGGTATGGAAAGAAGTCAACAACAGAACTGATCAATAGTACAGTAGACAGGAAGTTGTAGAGAGACATGATCAGATACTGGACAGTTTGACATTACGGTATGGAAACACGTCAACAACAGAACTGATCAATAGTACAGTAGACAGGAAGTTGTAGAGAGACATGATCAGATACTGGACAGTTCGACATCACGGTATGGACAGAAGTCAACAACAGAACTGATCAATAGTACAGTAGACAGGAAGTTGTAGAGAGACATGATCAGATACTGGACAGTTCGACATCACGGTATGGAAAGAAGTCAACAACAGAACTGATCAATAGTACAGTAGACAGGAAGTTGTAGAGAGACATGATCAGATACTGGACAGTTCGACATCACGGTATGGAAAGAAGTCAACAACAGAATTGATTAATGAACTGATCAATAGTACAGTAGACAGGAAGTTGTAGAGAGACATGATCAGATACTGGACAGTTCGACATCACGGTATGGAAAGAAGTCAACAACAGAATTGATTAATAGTACAATAGACAGGAAGTTGTAGAGAGACATGATCAGATACGGGACAGTTCGACATCACGGTATGGACAGACGTCAACAACAGAACTGATCAATAGTACAGTAGACAGGAAGTTGTAGAGAGACATGATCAGATACTGGACAGTTCGACATCACGGTATGGAAAGAAGTCAACAACAGAACTGATCAATAGTACAGTAGACAGGAAGTTGTAGAGAGACATGATCAGATACTGGACAGTTCGACATCACGGTATGGAAAGAAGTCAACAACAGAACTGATCAATAGTACAGTAGACAGGAAGTTGTAGAGAGACATGATCAGATACTGGACAGTTCGACATCACGGTATGGAAAGAAGTCAACAACAGAACTGATCAATAGTACAGTAGACAGGAAGTTGTAGAGAGACATGATCAGATACTGGACAGTTCGACATCACGGTATGGAAAGAAGTCAACAACAGAACTGATCAATAGTACAGTAGACAGGAAGTTGTAGAGAGACATGATCAGATACTGGACAGTTCGACATCACGGTATGGAAAGAAGTCAACAACAGAAGTGATCAATAGTACAGTAGGCAGGAAGTTGTAGAGAGACATGATCAGATACCGGACAGTTCGACATCACGGTATGGACGGAAGTCAACAACAGAACTGATCAATAGTACAGTAGACATGAAGTTGTAGAGAGACATGATCAGATACTGGACAGTTTGACATGACGGTATGGACAGACGTCAACAACAGAACTGATCAATAGTACAGTAGACAGGAAGTTGTAGAGAGACATGATCAGATACTGGACAGTTTGACATTACGGTATGGAAACACGTCAACAACAGAACTGATCAATAGTACAGTAGACAGGAAGTTGTAGAGAGACATGATCAGATACTGGACAGTTCGACATGACGGTATGGACAGACGTCAACAACAGAACTGATCAATAGTACAGTAGACAGGAAGTTGTAGAGAGACATGATCAGATACTGGACAGTTCGACATCACGGTATGGAAAGAAGTCAACAACAGAACTGATCAATAGTACAGTAGACAGGAAGTTGTAGAGAGACATGATCAGATACTGGACAGTTCGACATCACGGTATGGAAAGAAGTCAACAACAGAACTGATCAATAGTACAGTAGACAGGAAGTTGTAGAGAGACATGATCAGATACTGGACAGTTCGACATCACGGTATGGACAGACGTCAACAACAGAACTGATCAATAGTACAGTAGACAGGAAGTTGTAGAGAGACATGATCAGATACTGGACAGTTTGACATCACGGTATGGACAGACGTCAACAACAGAACTGATCAATAGTACAGTAGACAGGAAGTTGTAGAGAGACATGATCAGATACTGGACAGTTCGACATCACGGTATGGAAAGAAGTCAACAACAGAACTGATCAATAGTACAGTAGACAGGAAGTTGTAGAGAGACATGATCAGATACTGGACAGTTTGACATGACGGTATGGACAGACGTCAACAACAGAACTGATCAATAGTACAGTAGACAGGAAGTTGTAGAGAGACATGATCAGATACTGGACAGTTCGACATCACGGTATGGACAGACGTCAACAACAGAACTGATCAATAGTACAGTAGACAGGAAGTTGTAGAGAGACATGATCAGATACTGGACAGTTCGACATCACGGTATGGAAAGAAGTCAACAACAGAACTGATCAATAGTACAGTAGACAGGAAGTTGTAGAGAGACATGATCAGATACTGGACAGTTTGACATGACGGTATGGACAGACGTCAACAACAGAACAGATCAATAGTACAGTAGACAGGAAGTTGTAGAGAGACATGATCAGATACTGGAATGTTTGACATGACGGTATGGACAGACGTCAACAAATGAACTGATCAATAGTACAGTAGACAGGAAGTTGTAGAGAGACATGATCAGATACTGGACAGTTCGACATGACGGTATGGAAAGAAGTCAACAACAGAACTGATCAATAGTACAGTAGACAGGAAGTTGTAGAGAGACATGATCAGATACTGAACAGTTTGACATGACGGTATGGACAGACGTCAACAACAGAGCAGATCAATAGTACAGTAGACAGGAAGTTGTAGAGAGACATGATCAGATACTGGACAGTTCGACATCACGGTATGGACGGAAGTCAACAACAGAACTGATCAATAGTACAGTAGACATGAAGTTGTAGAGAGACATAATCAGATACTTGACAGTTTGACATGACGGTATGGACAGACGTCAACAACAGAACTGATCAATAGTACAGTAGACAGGAAGTTGTAGAGAGACATGATCAGATACTGGACAGTTCGACATCACGGTATGGAAAGAAGTCAACAACAGAACTGATCAATAGTACAGTAGACAGGAAGTTGTAGAGAGACATGATCAGATACTGGACAGTTCGACATCACGGTATGGAAAGAAGTCAACAACAGAACTGATCAATAGTACAGTAGACAGGAAGTTGTAGAGAGACATGATCAGATACTGGACAGTTCGACATGACGGTATGGACAGACGTCAACAACAGAACTGATCAATAGTACAGTATACAGGTAGTTGTAGAGAGACATGATCAGATACTGGACAGTTCGACATCACGGTATGGAAAGAAGTCAACAACAGAACTGATCAATAGTACAGTAGACAGGAAGTTGTAGAGAGACATGATCAGATACTGGACAGTTTGACATGACGGTATGGACAGACGTCAACAACAGAACTGATCAATAGTACAGTAGACAGGAAGTTGTAGAGAGACATGATCAGATACTGGACAGTTTGACATGACGGTATGGAAAGAAGTCAACAACAGAACTGATCAATAGTACAGTAGACAGGAAGTTGTAGAGAGACATGATCAGATACTGGACAGTTCGACATCACGGTATGGAAAGAAGTCAACAACAGAACTGATCAATAGTACAGTAGACAGGAAGTTGTAGAGAGACATGATCAGATACTGGACAGTTCGACATCACGGTATGGAAAGAAGTCAACAACAGAACTGATCAATAGTACAGTAGACAGGAAGTTGTAGAGAGACATGATCAGATACTGGACAGTTCGACATCACGGTATGGACAGAAGTCAACAACAGAACTGATCAATAGTACAGTAGACAGGAAGTTGTAGAGAGAGACATGATCAGATACTGGACAGTTTGACATGACGGTATGGACAGACGTCAACAACAGAACTGATCAATAGTACAGTAGACAGGAAGTTGTAGAGAGACATGATCAGATACTGGACAGTTCGACATCACGGTATGGAAAGAAGTCAACAACAGAACTGATCAATAGTACAGTAGACAGGAAGTTGTAGAGAGACATGATCAGATACGGGACAGTTCGACATCACGGTATGGACAAACGTCAACAACAGAACTGATCAATAGTACAGTAGACAGGAAGTTGTAGAGAGACATGATCAGATACTGGACAGTTCGACATCACGGTATGGACAAACGTCAACAACAGAACTGATCAATAGTACAGTAGACAGGAAGTTGTAGAGAGACATGATCAGATACTGGACAGTTCGACATCACGGTATGGAAAGAAGTAAACAACAGAACTTATCAATAGTACATTTGGCCAGAAGTTGTAGAGAGACAATCAGATACTGGGCAGTTCGACATGACGGTATGAAAAGAAGTCAACAACAGAATTGATTAATAGTACAATAGACAGGAAGTTGTAGAGAGACATGATCAGATACGGGACAGTTCGACATCACGGTATGGACAGACGTCAACAACAGAACTGATCAATAGTACAGTAGACAGGAAGTTGTAGAGAGACATGATCAGATACTGGACAGTTCGACATCACGGTATGGAAAGAAGTCAACAACAGAACTGATCAATAGTACAGTAGACAGGAAGTTGTAGAGAGACATGATCAGATACTGGACAGTTCGACATCACGGTATGGAAAGAAGTCAACAACAGAACTGATCAATAGTACAGTAGACAGGAAGTTGTAGAGAGACATGATCAGATACTGGACAGTTCGACATCACGGTATGGACAGAAGTCAACAACAGAACTGATCAATAGTACAGTAGACAGGAAGTTGTAGAGAGACATGATTAGATACTGGACAGTTCGACATGACGGTATGGAAAGAAGTCAACAAAAAAACTGATCAATAGTACAGTAGACAGGAAGTTGTAGAGAGACATGATCAGATACTGGACAGTTCGACATCACGGTATGGAAAGAAGTCAACAACAGAACTGATCAATAGTACAGTAGACAGGAAGTTGTAGAGAGACATGATCAGATACTGGACAGTTCGACATCACGGTATGGAAAGAAGTCAACAACAGAACTGATCAATAGTACAGTAGACAGGAAGTTGTAGAGAGACATGATCAGATACTGGACAGTTCGACATCACGGTATGGAAAGAAGTCAACAACAGAAGTGATCAATAGTACAGTAGGCAGGAAGTTGTAGAGAGACATGATCAGATACCGGACAGTTCGACATCACGGTATGGACGGAAGTCAACAACAGAACTGATCAATAGTACAGTAGACATGAAGTTGTAGAGAGACATAATCAGATACTTGACAGTTTGACATGACGGTATGGACAGACGTCAACAACAGAGCAGATCAATAGTACAGTAGACAGGAAGTTGTAGAGAGACATGATCAGATACTGGACAGATCGACATCACGGTATGGAAAGAAGTCAACAACAGAACAGATCAATAGTACAGTAGACAGGAAGTTGTAGAGAGACATGATCAGATACTGGAATGTTTGACATGACGGTATGGACAGACGTCAACAAATGAACTGATCAATAGTACAGTAGACAGAAAGTTGTAGAGAGACATGATCAGATACTGGACAGTTCGACATGACGGTATGGACAGACGTCAACAACAGAACTGATCAATAGTACAGTAGGCCAGAAGTTGTAGAGATACATGATCAGATACTGGACAGTTCGACATCACGGTATGGAAAGAAGTCAACAACAGAACTGATCATTAGTACAGTAGACAGGAATTTGTCAAGAGACATGATCAGATACTGGACAGTTTGACGTGACGGTATGGACAGACGTCAACAACAGAACAGATCAATAGTACAGTAGACAGGAAGTTGTAGAGAGACATGATCAGATACTGGAATGTTTGACATGACGGTATGGACAGACGTCAACAAATGAACTGATCAATAGTACAGTAGACAGGAAGTTGTAGAGAGACATGATCAGATACTGGACAGTTCGACATCACGGTATGGAAAGAAGTCAACAACAGAACTGATCAATAGTACAGTAGACAGGAAGTTGTAGAGAGACATGATCAGATACTGGACAGTTCGACATCACGGTATGGAAAGAAGTCAACAACAGAACTGATCAATAGTACAGTAGACAGGAAGTTGTAGAGAGACATGATCAGATACTGGACAGTTTGACATGACGGTATGGACAGACGTCAACAACAGAACTGATCAATAGTACAGTAGACAGGAAGTTGTAGAGAGACATGATCAGATACTGGACAGATCGACATCACGGTATGGACAGACGTCAACAACAGAACTGATCAATAGTACAGTAGACATGAAGTTGTAGAGAGACATGATCAGATACTGT
>JAMPIV010009974.1:20000-243140 GCA_024509875.1 Oreohelix idahoensis | reverse complement strand
AATCCTTACACAAACAAATATATTTAAAACCTCAACCACTCACCTAAACAACTAAACAACCCCCCTCACAATTTATCCCACATTTATAAACACAAACCCCCACTCCCCAATATTTTTTTTATATTATTTGAATAAATATAAATAAAAAAATATTACCCCCCCAACCCCACCCCCCACTTAAAATATTATTTTTTAATTTTTAATATAACAATTATAAATTTTAATATGCATAATAAAAAAGGCAAATGTTCAGCAGCACACCAGGCAGCAAAATCGTCAGCATGAAGAGCCCTGGAGATATGCCCGGACAGTTTCTCTGCAATATCATTTATATATATATGATAAAAAGTGTGGGGGAATAACTCCTCCTTGTGGCACACCCTGTTGAAGAGTGACGCGGTGGCTGAGTTTCCCGTCAAGTTTTACTCTTGCTGTGCGGTATCGGAGAAGGTCCTGCATCCAGCTGAACATTCTCCCTTCAATTTTGCTGTTGAGCATCTTAAGGAGGAGTCCTTCTTTCCATACCTTATCAAAGGCTTTTGTCAAGTCCACAAATACTGCCAGTACTTTTTGTTTCTCATGAAAGGAATTTTCGACTTCCTGGACTAGATATACTAGCTGGTCTTCGGTGCTGTGGTTTTTCCTGAATGCTGATTGTGTGTTATCAAGCAGATGGTTTTGTTTCTAGATGTTTCAGTAATCTTGAGTTCACCAGTCTTTCCATTACCTTACCCAGACAGCTCAGTAGGCTAGCTCGTCGGTAGCTGGACTTGCTTGTTTTCTCCTTTCTGATGGGAACAATGATTGCTTTTCGCCATCGATTTGGAAATTTTCCAGTACTCCATGATTGATTGAAGATTAGGAGGAGCTTGTGCCTGGCTACAGGTCCAAGGTTCTTGATCATATCATTTGTGATACCATCTTTTCCTGTAGCTTTCATGTTCTTTAGTTTTGTTATGGCAGCACTTAGTTCTCTCATAGTAAGGGATGAATATCGAAATGTCACACACGTGACTTAGCTGTCGTGGTTACAGATCAATACCAGAGGATGGTCGTGTGGCAGCGCCATCGCCATTTCGTATGTTATTTTCTTCTTTTACCACAAAATGCCAATTTGGCCACCATTGGCGTTCATCATCATCATGTGACGTATTCTCTCCAGAACGTTGTCTCCATTACAGCTGCTCTGAACGCATCACGATTTTGGGCAAGTCGACCTGCATCATCCAAAGACAAGTTCAGACTATCTGTGATGTCCTGGATACACCGTCATCTAGGTGGTCCCCTTCGTCCAGGGACCATGAATTCCATTACTAATTTTTCTAGACTATCATGTCTTTTTATATGACCGAACAATTTCAGCTTCTTTATTGCGATGGTATTTAGGAGCTAATTTCCCTCTACATTTAGCGAGTGCAGTACTTCTCTGTTGGTCTTTTTTTTCTGTCCAGGGTATTCTCAACATCCTTCTGTAGCATTCCATTTCGAATGATGTAATCTTTTTGCGATTGTTTTATTGAGTGTCCATGTCTCGCAGCCGTATGTTGCTACTCTGATCAATTGTAACTTTGTTTCTTTGCTTGTGCCTTGCCATAAGTTTTTCATCTTTATTAGTTTATGTGAGGCAATTGGCGTTACATGCAAAAAATAGAACATTAGTCATACCGCTTACGGATGGCAGCCAATCAGAAGAGAGAATCGCCGAAACTGTCCGAACCGGACGTTGACCGCGTCGCAGAAATCCTTTGTCATTTCCATCGGCATACGCGGAGAGAGCAAGTCACAGAATCGGCGCAGAAGCCTAGTTCAAGTTGCATAGGACATGTGATTTTTTTGTAGATAGAATACTTTTTCTTCAACATTCTAGGATAGAAAGTGTAGGATCATAGGTTTACCATCTTATTTTTTTGGGGGCGTAGTGTTTAAATAATAATATAGTTCATTCAATTGTATTTGTTTAGCGTGCGCAATGTTCTAGCAAACCACTTGGGGGGGGGGGGGGGGAAGGGGGGGCATGTCATGAGAAGGCACAAACAAAAATCAGAAGGGTCACTATAAGAGACTTGTTGTTCGCTGATGATGCTGCAGTCATCACTCAAAGCCTACAGGAGCTTCAGAGCTTGATGAATCGCTTCACTAAAGCATGCAAGGACTTTGGCCTCACAATAAGTCTAAAGAAAACGAATGTGCTGAGTCAGGATGTGGGTGCTGCACCAGTTATCACTATCGATAACTATGAATTGGTAGTGGCGCACCACTTCACATACCTAGGGTCTACCATCAATGACAAACTCTCACTGGACACAGAAATCGACAGCCGCATTGGCAAAGCTGCAGCTACCTTTGCCCGCCTCACATCGCGTGTTTGGGGAAAGTCCAAACTCACAACGAAGACCAAAGCTGCGGTATATAACGCCTGCGTCACCAGCACACTCCTATATGGCAGCGAGACCTGGACGACCTATGCTAAGCAAGTGTAGTGAAATTGACAGAGATACAACGGTAAAATACCTCCAAGGATAACATATAAGGATAAAAACATGATGCGTAGGCTGCTGATGTACATGATCGCCTAGACCGCGGGTCATCATCCTCCATAATAATTGACTTGCTAGACAGGAGGGGAACGGCGGATCAAAAAGGAAAAAAATATGACTGGAAAGATTGCGTGAGACTAGAAAGGCTAAGGAGACGCAATTGGGGGGGAAACGGAGAAAAGTCACGTTTCCCAAGTTGACATAAAAAGTAAGCAACTCGACAGAAGGGACCATAGATATGTTACGCCACAGTCATTTATTGGACGCTTTTGCAATACCAAGCCCTTGATTTGAATTCAGCGGCTAAAACGCAGATGTTTGGAATATTACAAAATTTAAAAAGTACGTTTTTCTTAATATTAATGTTAGGAATATAAAAATTAGCTGGCCGGATGGCCTATTCTGAGCAGTGAACTAATATGTTCTTAATTTTACAGACGGATAGATAATATTGAAGATAATGACAAAAGACAGTGTTGTTCACATCATCGACAGACTGTATTGAATCTAAAAGTGTCGCTATTTTGCACAAAAAAACACGACCTTGAGACGCAGGTGTTCAAATCTACGTAGTATGGAAGAGAGGGTTTTTTGGGTGGCTGTGTCTAAAAATAACTTTTAACGACAAAATTTTGGAGGGGAGAGAAAGGTTGGTTCAAAAATCAAGTACATTTTGTAGAAACACAAGTAGAGACGGACAGACTAACAGATAAACATCCATACTTGACTGAAGCATGACTGAAATGACTTTAGTGTAGGAAATTTGAAATTCAAATAAACCTAGGCAGTGATTGGCCACAGACAAGCATATTGTCGGCGCTTAGACGCGGATTTGGGGTCATTTCTCAATAGTTGTTCAGTGATAGACACAGATTTTAAAGTGTGGTGATTTCCATATGAAAGAAAGTGTAAGAAGTTTAGGGACGCCATACTATAGCCAGCAGCTCAGCTGAGTTTTGCTAGCAATTCTGTGTTATTTATTCATAATCTGGTAAGATTGAAATTATTTCCTTATATATTTTGAATATTGTTTCATGTTCGAGTGATTTGATACTGCCATATCGAAATCTAGCCTTACAAACAAGTAGGGATTTGCTCTAGACCCCCCGCCCTAGTCAGGGTCTAGGGACCAACAATATATATAAACTCCAACAAGGGTTAGGCAAGACAGATCGGGTGTTGAGAATAATGAAACATATTACCTATCCTCTTTTAGGGCAGAAAACTAATAAATATTTTTCAGAATCTATGGTCTGGGAGGATCTATCTGATGTAAAACCACCATGGTAAATGTGCTGTTTGGTCAGAGAGATCTGACCTGTCTGTATGATGTGGTTGTTGTGTCAGTGTTGTGTCCAGACGTGGGTAGAGAATAGATTTCGACACATGGCCCATACTTTGATTGCAGAGCTGTGAGTTTCTGTTGTCGACCAAGCAGTGTCTATTCAGTTGGTGACTTACTCGAGTGTATCTGTGCAGTACTTGTGACAGAGACCACCATTATTGCCCGCCAGCACGGAGAGGTGGGACCACCTGATTTCAGCACCAGAGCTACAACTACAAGATGAGTGAGCCTCTGGTCTGCTGGACATTCACCAACGCCGTTTAGTTACTAATACCCCCATAAAAATTCCCACCATTTTCTGGACACTGTGTAGTCAATATAGACAGGTGTGATGAGGCCACCCCAACAGCACAAACATTAAATATCCTCCCAAGTAGATGACTACTAGAACATTTTAATAAAACTAACTAGTATAGTACATATATATGTACACTATTGCATTTATGATATAATATTCCATGCATTTCTTTCATAATCTCTAAATCCTTTTAAGTTCTGGTCAACCTAAAAAAATTGATCCAGAACAAAATAAATGTAATATAATTTTATCAAAAATTTTTACACACGTGAGTTAGTTCAGTGTATTTTAACATTTATTAATATTATTAGTCTTGTTAAATATCTGTGGGTATATCTATAACCTATTACACCACACTACATATCATAACCCTAGACACTTTACGTAGCCACATTCATTAAAAAAAATTAAGTGTGAGGTCGTAGTGGTAGCAAGAAAGGCCTTCTGACAATTCACAACTACATTTTATCTCAGGAGCCTTCACAGCTGGCCTCATACAATTACATTTAGTAATATCACCATCATACAATACCATCAAACACCACTACATAAATTGGGGTCTTGTCCAGGGATAATTAGCCCAACAGTAATATTAGGATCTCCTGGTGGGAGCAATAAAAGTAGGGAAATAAATTGTAAAATTCCCTTTAACATTAAAAGTGTCCCTGCAGATAAAAGTTGGTGAATCTTCACAGCCAGTAATATTAATTAGTTAACTGGTTAGTTAGAATTAGTTAGACTATAGTCATAAGAAGTACTTAGTGTATTTACTGGTTAGAGATTTAGCTTGTATATTATTATATTGTCTAAAAAGTATGGCGGAGCTGGCAAAATTTAGATCAGCTGCTGTGCTCACCGAGAAGGAGATGGGAATGGATGGTCAAATTTTAATTCAATACGTAACGGCTGAATGTGATAAATATATAGAAAGGGAAGATAGAAAGGTAGCTGAAGAGAAGAGGTTACAAATTGAGGCTGATAGAGAAATTAAGAGGCTGCAGATTGAGGCAGAAGAAAAACGACAGCAAAGGGAGGCAGAAGATAAAAAGGCCGAAAGGGAGGCAGAAGATAGAAGGTTGCAAAGGGAGCACGAATTACGACTAAGGGAGCTGGAATTACAAGGCCAGGCTCCTGAAAATGGTGCCAGCCCTTTTGCCTCAGATGCTACGCCCAGTCTGGGAGCCTCAAACTCCGCTATGGGGTTTCATTTAGACCATTTTGTTGAAAAAGACGATGACATAGAGGGGTACCTAGGACGTTTTGAGTTATTAGCTACTACATATGGGTTAGAGAGAGAGAGGTGGAGCTTAAAGCTATCACAGGGATTGAGAGGTACTTCTTATGAAGTATTTGCCAAAATGAACAGGGAAGACCAAGACAATTATGACATGTTAAAGCAGGCTTTGTTATTAAGGTACGAGAAGAATGGTGAATTTTATCGTAAGAAATTTAGAAATGCAAAACTGTTGTCTGGGGAGACATACCACCAATTCTCTGCCAGACTAGAAACCTATTTGGAGAAATGGACGGCTCTGGGGAAGACCCAAGATCTTAAAGAAATGATCATGATTGAGCAATTGAGAGAGTCCATGGCTCCAGACATGAGAAAATTTCTCATGGAACAAGGTGCAGAGAAGTTGGGGGAAATTTTAAATGTTGCTGAGAGGTATCAGGCAGCCCAGGCAGAGGTAAGTGGTGCTAAAAAGAAGCACATAGACAATTTTAAAGCTCCACAGCAATTTAATAAATTTGATAATAGAGAGCAGGGAAATAAAGGTAGGACAAACTTTGAGCGGCCAAGAAATGACTATCGCGACAGAAACTCACAGTTCAATGACCAAAAATTCAATGAAAGAAAACCGTTGAACCAAGGAAAAAAGATGGTGTAAATGGTGCAAGAAGGATAACCATAACACCGAATTTTGTAGAAGGAAACCTTCAAACATTGCTGCAATGAAGTCGGGGACGCAAAGATTAAAGGTTAATCCTAAGGGACAACAGGAACCTTATCACCCCCCAGTTTGTGAGGATGTTATTTGTAATGGGGTCACCATAAGGTGCCTTTATGATACAGGTTTGGATTATGATCCAGTTGTGAAGTCTAGCCTAGTGGACCCAAGTCAGTATACCACAGAAACAGTGGAAATACAAGGGGCGACTAAGGACATACCACTCATGACACTTCCCATCGCAAGGATAACGGTGAAAACTCGCTATGTGGAAGGAGAAATCAGAGCAGCAGTGATAGATGAACCAATCTACCCTCTGATATTGGGGTGTAGATACGTCTTCTTGGGGAATCCCGAGAAACCTGTGATCATGGCGACAGTGCAGACCAGGTCACAGAAGAAGGAGGAAGAAGGTGAACCTATAAATGCTCATCCAGAGGAGATGAGGAAGGCGCAGGCTGAGGATAGGACACTCAAGCCCTGTTTTAAAAATTGCCCAAATGCCACACACCTCCGAGCAAGGGGGAATATTTCATGAAGAACAAACTCTTATACAGGAAGGCCGGAACTGGAACAAATGGTCACAACCAGCTGGTTCTTCCCACTTCATATAGAGATAAAGTGATGGAACTCGGGCATGCGATTCCCTTCAGTGGTCACATGGGGATCAGCGCCACAGGACAGCGTATAGCTTGTCATTACTTCTGGCCAGGGATAACGGAGGATATAAAAAGATATGTCAAATCCTGCCCAGAATGTCAAAGGGTAGCTCCTAAGCACTGGACTGCTCCTGCAACTCTAGGGGAAATGCCCATAGTGGGAACACCTTTTGAGAGGGTTGCAGTGGATATTGTAGGACCTCTCACTCGGACCAAGAGGAGGAACAGTTACATCCTTACTCTGGTGGACACTTGCTCTATGTGGGGAGAGGCGGTAGCCCTGCCATCAATTGATTCAAAACATGTAGCAGAGGCACTACTTACAATATTTACCCGATTAGGATTCCCGCATCAAATCTTGACGGATAATGGTTCTTAGTTCAAGGGGAAACTAACGGAAGAAGTTTTTAAGCTATTTCAAGCCAGACACTTTCATTGTAGTCCGTACCATCCACAAGGGAACGGCCAGGTAGAGAGGTTCAACGGGACTCTCATTTCTATCCTGAGAAAGCTGGCACACGAAAAACCGGATCTGTGGGATCAATTCCTGCCCGCCGCATTGTTTGCGTACCGGGAGGTACCACATAGTTCAACCGGGATGGCTCCCGCAACTCTGCTATTTGGGAGGCCAATAAAAGGTCCATTAGAAGCCCTATTAAGGACCTGGGCAGATGAGAAGGCGGAAGAGACTGTTACCTCATCTTATCAATACGTGAACGAACTGACCACTCGTTTGAAAGCTGGATGGAAACTGGCAAATGATAATTTGAAACAAGCCAGGAAGAAACATGCAGCATATTTTAATAGGAAGGCAAAGGACAGGGAACTGGCAGTCGGAGAGAAGGTGCTGCTTCTACTACCCGGAAGCCAGAATAAATTACAAATTGGTTGGCAAGGTCCATATACGGTTTTAGAGAAGGTGTCTAGAACAAACTATAAAATTGACAAAAAGGGGAAGGAAAAAGTTTATCATGTAAACCTGTTAAAGAAGTATCTGGACAGACCACTCCAGGAAAGCACCCCCTTATTGACCTTGGCTATTGCAACCCAGATGCAAAAAGAACCACTCACCTCACATGAATACCCATTACATCCTTGTGAAACCGCAGCACAGGTAAAAGTCAGTAAGCACCTGACTAAAAACCAGAGGGAGAGAGTTCAACAAGTTCTGGAGGAACATACAGATGTATTAACAGATAAACCAGGCCATACAAATTTGCTACAGTATGACATGAAACTGGTAGACTCAAACCCAATCTGTATGAGAGCCTATTCTATTCCTTTCGCGAAGGAGAAGGCATTGAAGGAAGAAATAGAGTATTTGTTGAAGGAGGGGATTATTTCGCACAGTGAATCATCTTTTAGTTCTAGTGTCGTTTTGTTGAGAAAACCGTCTGGGGAACACAGACTGTGCATAGATTACAGGAAACTGAATGCTGTCACAGAAGGACAAGTGGATCCATTACCAGACACAAAACAGTTATTTGCCAGACTGAACAAGGCAAAATACTTTTCAAAGGTGGATCTTAGTAAAGGCTATTACCAGATCCCAGTGAAGCCTGAAGTGAGACCTTATTTGGCTTTTAGCACTTCGGATGGACATTATGAATTCAATATGCTACCATTCGGACTGAAAAATGCTCCGAGTGTGTTTTCAAGGATGATGCGAAAATTGTTGGATCCCCTGAATAACCCATGTATCACGAATTTCATGGATGATATTCTCGTCGCCACAGAGACATTTGAAGAACACATTGAAGCTCTGGAGATGTTGTTTGATAGACTTCGGGAGGCGAACTTAACTGCTAGGCCAACAAAATGTTGTATTGGATGCAAAGAGTTGGAATTCTTGGGGCCCACTGTATATCAGGGTAATATGACCCCTGATCCTAAGAACTTGGAAAAACTGCAGAGAGCACCTAGGCCACAAACAAAAAAGGACGTGCGATCATTTGTGTCGTTATGCGGATTTTATTGCCCGCCAGCACGGAGAGGTGGGACCACCTGATTTCAGCACCAGAGCTACAACTACAAGATGAGTGAGCCTCTGGTCTGCTGGACATTCACCAACGCCGTTTAGTTACTAATACCCCCATAAAAATTCCCACCATTTTCTGGACACTGTGTAGTCAATATAGACAGGTGTGATGAGGCCACCCCAACAGCACAAACATTAAATATCCTCCCAAGTAGATGACTACTAGAACATTTTAATAAAACTAACTAGTAAAGTACATATATATGTACACTATTGCATTTATGATATAATATTCCATGCATTTCTTTCATAATCTCTAAATCCTTTTAAGTTCTGGTCAACCTAAAAAATTGATCCAGAACAAAATAAATGTAATATAATTTTATCAAAAAATTTTACACACGTGAGTTAGTTCAGTGTATTTTAACATTTATTAATATTATTAGTCTTGTTAAATATCTGTGGGTATATCTATAACCTATTACACCACACTACATATCATAACCCTAGACACTTTACGTAGCCACATTCATTAAAAAAAAATTAAGTGTGAGGTCGTAGTGGTAGCAAGAAAGGCCTTCTGACAATTCACAACTACATTTTATCTCAGGAGCCTTCACAGCTGGCCTCATACAATTACATTTAGTAATATCACCATCATACAATACCATCAACACCACTACAGCAAGAAGGCTCAATACCTTCCATTTACGGTGTCTACGCCACATCCTCGGCATTTCGTGGAAAGATAAAGTGACAAATGTCGAGGTGTTGTCACGTGCTGGCCTTCAAAGTATGTATACACTGCTTAGACAGCGCAGACTTCGCTGGCTTGGCCATGTTCGCCGCATGGAAGATGGTCGCATCCCAAAAGATATCTTCTACGGACAATTAGCAGATGGCAAGAGAACAGTTGGGCGACCACAGCTGAGGTTCAAAGATGTGTGCAGGAGAGATATGAGCGCACTGGACATGGATCCAGCAACATGGGAGGATGAAGCTGCCGATCGCACTAAGTGGCGATGCTATTTACGGCGCCACCTCAGATTGGGCGAAAAGAGGCTCACACAACAAGCAGAGGAGAGGAGAAAACGTCGAAAGGAGCACCAGGAAAATAAGCAGCTGAGGGCTGCCGGCTCGGGGGCGCATTCCCATAGTCAGTTATGACCGAAGGGGCTATTATTATCATGAGAAGAGGAAAGCTGGAATACTGTATATCGTAACAACAGGTAAGATTGAAGGAAAAAGAGATAGGGAAAGACAAAGAGAACAAATACTGGACAGTTTGACATCGTGGCATGGAAAGAAGTCAACAGCATAATTGATAAATTGTACTGGAGACAGGAAGTTGTGGAGAGACATGATCTCCTACGCCACTAGGTATGATACTTGATGATGAATGAGTAATTTCCTCTTACTCGTGGCCGAACGCTCAGCACAGAATATGTGTAGTTTCGTACCATTTACAGTTAGGGTTAACTCCAAACCTTACCCTAATCCTAACCCTAACTGTAAATGGTACGAAACTACACATATTCTGTGCTGAGCGTTCGGCCACGAGTAATAGGAAATTACCGAAAGTTCTAGATCTAAATTTATTAGGCCATGGCGTTGGACAGACGATCCATGTTCATGGTTTAGAACACGTGGTCGGCACTGACATATTCAGTTATTGAAGACTTTGCATATTGTTTGTGGTTAAAGAAATCTTCAATTGCCGTAGTCGGTACGTAGGCCTAGTCGGTTCTAATAATGTTTAGGCCTAATTGTGGCGCGATTGAGGTTGTTATATTTATTAGTCCTAACTATAGTAAGTAGGCCTAGCCTAGTCAGCTTTGATAGCCTTGTGGTATGTTTAACAAGTAGTCGGTACTGATGCCGTAATGATTTTAATATGGCGAGTGCTGCAATTTATTAATATATTACAACTTACTAGAATAGATTTCTGTGCCTAGTCAATAATGTTTCACTGAAAGTTTGGTGTAGGCCTAAATCTTAGTAACATTAGCTAGGCCTATAGCATTGGGTGACCATACGTCCGGATTTGGCAGAATTTAGCATCCGGTCGGCTTTTTTTTTTTTTTTTTTTTTTAAAGGTAGAAGGATACCCACAAAAGATTTAAAAAAATAAAAATCCAACTGTTGATCTTTACCGTCGTGTGTAGTAAATATTGATAGAAGTAATGAGACGTGGCTGGCTGTCATACATTCTCACGTTATGAAGTTTAATCACGAAGGCGAACACACTGAATACAGGACACATATTTAATCGGACATCTTGGAAAACAGGAAGTCGTGAGAAGAGGTAAACAGAAGAGTTCCCATAAAGGGCAAGTAACTCTAGTCGGGAAAACGTATATACATCAACATCCCCCCTTCTTTATGAGTGAACAAAGTCATTCATCCAAGAGGGTTTCTTGCGATCTCTTTGAGGTCTCTTAGAGCAAGATGGTAGGAGAGAATGTTCCTGTTCTTTGCCAGCTTTCACAGGACTAGAAGTAGTTGGAGTTGAAGGATCAACTTCTGGAGGATTGGAAATGTTCACTTCCCTAGTGTTCTCCATGTCTGGGAAAACAACCTGTTGCTCGGGTAGAACTGGAGAGGAGACATCAATTTCCAGGTCCTCGGGATCAGGTGTGAAAGGTGTTGTTTTAGGTCTTAGATGAATTCTGTTTCTGACATATTGACCTCCATTCTCCCCTTCAACGAGATAAGATCTTTCAGAAAGCCTCTTATCAATCCTTCCATGTTGCCAGTTTGGTTGTTCAGGGTCTTGATAGTAGACTGGCTGGTGAGACAACTTGGGCAGATCATGAGCAGTTTTATCATAATACTTCTTCACTGATCTGTCTCTCTTGCCTCTACTTTCAATAACTCTACTGTGAGATGCAACGGGTTTCACTGCAGAAGGTATCAGTGTACGCAGTTTCCTGTTGAACAGTATTTCTGCAGGACTTTGATCAAACCCTTGTCTTGGCGTATTACGAAGTTCAAGTAGTGCCTCATATGCATCTGTATTGTCCTGAACAGTCTTTCTCATCATACCCTTAATGAGTTTCACAGCAGATTCAGCTAATCCATTGGCTTTATGATGACCTGGTGCTGATTTAAGATGAAGTATTCCCCATCTAGCAGTAAATGATCTAAACTGTGCAGACGTAAACTGAGTACCTTGGTCAGATACAATAACTTTGGGAACACCATAACGAGCAAAATGAGACTTCAATTTCCTGATGACTAACTGTGCTGTCATTGTAGGTAGAAAGTCTACTTCAATGAAGTTGGAGAAGTAGTCAATCAGGACTAAATAATATCAGCCTTCTATAATAAAGATGTCAGTGCCAACTTTCTCCCAGGGTGATAAACCTCTTGAGTGTTGGTTTAAAGGTTCTTTAGTATTCCTTGCCTTCGTTTCTTGACATTCCGGACAACTGTCAGCTATCTGTCGAATCTCAGCCGTCATGCCGATCCAAAACAGACAACTTCTGGCCCGGCGCATCATGCTTTCAAATGCAAGATGAGCAGCGTGTAGCTTCTGCTTGATTTCAGGCCTCAGTGCTTTTGGGATAAGAATACGCTCTCCTTTAAGTATTATGCCTTGTTCTGTTGTCAGAGTATCACGAATGTCAAAATAAGGCATAAGCTCAGCTGGTACATCAGACTTTCTTTTAGGCCACCCATCCAAAATGGTCGACTTCAACCTCTGGAGCACGCTGTCTTTGAAAGTTTCAGCTTTAATCTTTTCCATCATCACATCTGGTATTTCAGGTAATCTTACAGGTGCATCAGCTCCTGCATTGCTCTCTCTATCAGCTAAGGAATCCAATGTGACATTATGAATACAAGCTCTGGACAGTGTGTCGGCTATAAGAAGATCGGAACCTTGTACCCATTGGAATTCAAAGTCATATCGATGGCTGCGCATCAGTAAATTCTGCAGTCTTCGAGGAATTTGACTCAGAGGTTTCTTAACGATGGCTGCCAAAGGTTTATGGTCGTTGATGACTGTAACTTTCCTTCCATAAGTGTACTGGTCAAAGCGTTCCAAACCATATACAACAGCTAAGAGCTCCTTCTCAATTTGAGCCCAGCGTTGTTCTGTTTCAGTTAGAGCTCTAGAAGAAAACTCTATTGGCTGACCATTTTGTAGGAGGACAGCCCCAAGTCCATAGCTGCTACTATCAACTTGAATACACAAAGATTCATCAGGATCATAGTATGCGAGTACTGGAGTAGAAGTAATCAGTTTCTTGACTCTCTTGAAAGCTTGATCACATTCAGCAGACCAGATAAAGGGAGTATCCTTACGTGTAAGTTCTCTTATTGGATGAAGAACTTCTGAAAGATTGTTGAGAAACTTTGCTAGATACTGTATCATGCCGCAAAATCTGCGAACCTCATGATAGTCCTTAGGAACGGGCATGTTTAGTATTGTCTCAACCTTTTTCTTGTCTGGTTCAACACCTCGAGCAGTAATAAGGTGACCCATGAAGGTAATTTCTTCTTTCTTCTCTTGAGCTTTACCGTCATTCAGTTTAATACCTTTCTCTTTACACCTGTGTTTCAGTGCTTTAAGCTTCAGATCATGGTCCTTAATTGCTTGCTGTCTGTTTGATCCACAACCTGCAATAACTATGTCATCAGCAACATTTATGCAACCATGAAGACCTTCAAGAGCTTGTGCTAGATGCCTCTGGAAAATTTCACTGCTTACATTCAAGCCAAATGGTAATCTAGACCATCTGAACCTACCATAAGGTGTAATCATTGTTGTAAGTTTACTAGACTTCTCATCAAGTTTGATATGCCAGAATGCTTCCTTGATATCCAGCTTTGTGAAAATCTTGGCATTATTGAGTTCAGGCAATACATCATCCAAAGTTGGTAATCTGTAATGCTCTCTCTGCAAAGCCTCATTCAGGGGTCTAGGATCAATGCATATTCTTAAGGAACCATCAGACTTTTCAACAACAGCCATTTGGTTAACCCATTCAGTCAGTTCCTCTACTGGTATTAATATACCTCTCTTCATTAGATTTTGAAGCTCTGACTTTACCTTGCTCTTAAGTGAAAATTGTATTTTTCTGCACGGCAGTGCCTTTGGACGAATATTAGGATCAATATGCAACACAGCTTCACCCAGGACACCTAGATGGTTATCAGAGTTATGATCATTATCTGAACTGTCAGTAACCACCTTAGCAATAAATTTGTTTGTGTTGACAGTCACAAACTGTAGATCCTGCAGTGTGTTGTTGCCCAGCAAACATGTGAATCTATTTTTCACAACAGTAAACCTTATATTGTGTTTTGTCCCAGTCTTAGGATTCTCAGCAGTTAATATAACTTCTCCCAGTGGAGTCATCTTAGTACCATTCCACATAACAGGCCTCTGTTTGGTGGGTAACAGTTGTTCTTGCATCACAAAGCGTTGACATATTGTATTCACATCAGCAGCTGTGTCTAGCTGAAATTTTACCATTTTCCCATTGATAATGAGTTGTGCAGATGTACAAGCTTTGCTAGACTTCACACAATTAAGAAAAACTTCAGAATCTTCCACTGACTCTGTGTTAACAGTGTGAACTTTCTTGCATTTAACTTTGAAATGGTTTCTTCCCCCACAGTTTGAGCAAAACTTCCCCCATGCAGGACACTTTTTCTTGATCAATAGATGTTTCTGTCCACAGTAATGACACTTCTTTCTAGGTTCAAAGTACCCACTGTCAGTGTTACTTTGACAGGCTTTACCAGCAGCACGCCCAGTGTCTCTCTTGGGAGGTTTATGGTTGAGTGATTTTTTCTGTACCTTTTCAACCCTTGCCTCAGAAGGTTGAACTGTATTACTCATCTCTCTTATGTCGTTTCCAGTTTGCTCGAAGATTCTGCATATGTGAATGGCTTTCTTTAGATCGAGGTCAGCTTCTCTCAAGAGTTTCTCCTGTAACCTTTTGTTAACAGTAAAGACAATTTTGTCTCTTATCATACGATCCTTGTCGTTAAAGTTGCATAAGTCTGCCTTAGTTCTCAGTTCAGTCAAAAAGGAATTAAAAGGATCTTGAAGAGGTGTGTTCCAGAATCTGAACGTATGTAATACTTCATTGCTTCGTGAGCTACAATGGTTCTGGAGCAAATCGAGAATTTTAGTAGGATTAGAGTGGTCTCCTTCCTCTGCCAGTTGATCAAAAACTTCAACAGCTTGAGGTCCAGCACAGTGAAGAATAATTGCCGCCCGAACAGGATCAGGTTTAGAGGCCACTTCTATTGCATGCATGTATAGTTCTAACTGTCGTCTCCATTTACGAAATGTGTCTAGTTCGACGTTATTTATGTCTAGGCAGGTAACCGAAATAAGGGCCGTTCTGCCATGACGAAATGTCTAATAATGGTATGCAAGCAATAACCTACCAGTCTATGAGTCAGCACACGTGTTACAAGATCTTCAGCAGAATAGTCCGAATTCTGTAGAAATAAACACCGCTGCCACCATGTTGATCTTTACCGTCGTGTGTAGTAAATATTGACAGAAGTAATGAGACGTGGCTGGCTGTCATACATTCTCACGTTATGAAGTTTAATCACGAAGGCGAACACACTGAATACAGGACACATATTTAATCGGACATCTTGGAAAACAGGAAGTCGTGAGAAGAGGTAAACAGAAGAGTTCCCATAAAGGGCAAGTAACTCTAGTCGGGAAAACGTATATACATCAACACCAACAATTTTCATTTTCATGCTTTAAATCACCGTCAACATGTTCTTGTACTAAAAATAATTCATAGAAGCTTAGAGATACTCTGGTATGATAGGAATCAGTGTTTTTCTACACACACCCCCTTGAGTGATTTGCATAGCAACCAATGTTTATAGTTGGTTACCATGTTAATAATGACCCAACATGAAGGTGCGTAAGTAAAACTGCGAAATTATAATTATACTGAGGCAACAGGAAAAAGATATTTATAACTTTTCCAAGGGTAATCACTCAATGATTTCTTATGAATTTTTCAAAAGTGTGTGTCTAGAAAGCTTTGATCGTAAATTTCAACATTTGATACATGCATTGTGCATTTTCACCCAAATCAACTCTATTTATTGCTAGTTTTATACTGATTCTGTATAATAGTAGTTAGCAGAGCTTCTTTTGTTCACAATGGGAAATAAGACAAAGTAAGTTCCTTGGAAATAGGTACACCAACAAACCGTTGCCTGAAAATGAGACACCTATTGTCGATAGTGACGCTATAAAGCCTCTGTGCTCCTCAGCAAAGAAAATAAAGGTCCAAGAAAGTGAAGGACAAGCTAAAAATGACAACAGAGGAAATGGGTTTATCCTTATGGATGTAAAACTGCTGTTTGGGTTTTTATGCGTTAACTTTAGATGTGACAAATGTTATCAGTACTCACTGACCTGTGAGATCGTCGAAGAGACTCGGGATGGCTTTTGTCATGAAATCAGTATCAAGTGCACAAACTGTGGCGAATAGAATGCCAATTTCAATACTTCTGATGTTTCATCTTCAGCTACTCTTACTTACTTACTTAGTCGTTCCCCTTCTACCGTGAGGTGTAGAGGTTTGGAAGAGAGAGCGCCAGACCATTCTATCAGCTGTCTTCTTCCTGGCCTGGTTCCATTCTAGTCCTCGGTCCTTCAAAGATTGTCTAATGTTGTCCTCCCAGCGGACTCTGGGTCGTCCTGGAGGTCTGGATCCCTGGCTCTTTGTTTCCCATGCTTGTCGTGGTAGCCGATCTTCTCCCATTCTGCAGACATGGCCAAACCATCTTAGTTGGGACTGTTCTATTTGGGTTTGCAGCGGATGGGATTTTAGGCCTTGACGGATCGTCTGGTTGCGGACCATGTCTCTTCTTGTTACTTCAACCACTTTCCTCAGATACCTCATTTCTGAGGTTTGGATCTGGCTTTTGTGGGTTGTAGTCATTGCCCACGACTCGCATCCATATGTCAAGACTGGGACATAGGTGGAGCGGTATACAGCCATCTTCGTTTTCTTACATACCTCTTTCTTGCTGAGGAATCCACGATTTATGGCCTGAAAAAGTCTCCCAGCCGCTGCTTTTCGAGTGGCCAACTCTTCTTTGATGCCTCCCTTTCGGTCTATAATAGCTCCGAGATATTTAAAGTGGTCGACCTGCTCCAGGACCTGTTCTCCCAACTTAATCTGATGTTTTCTTTCTTCTCGTGATATCACCATGGATTTTGTTTTAGAGCTGCTTATGACCATCCCTCTCTTCTCCAGCTCTTCCTTCCAGACTTGCAGGTTGGATTGGAGATGTGCCTCTGATTTAGCAATCAGGGCAACATCATCAGCAAATGCCAACTCCGAAATATAGATCTGTCTCATCTTCCAGTACCCCACTGAATACTTTCTTGTTCTCTCCTTACATGCCTTGATGACATCGTCCATAAGGAGTATGAAGAGGTAAGGTGATAGGATATCACCTTGTCTTACACCAGTGGTGGTTCTGAACTCTTCTGACTTATGGTTTGCTGTCCTCACATAATTTCTGCAAGACTTGTAGAAGCTCTGTATAGCATGAATCAGAGGTGCTGGAATATTCTTCCTTGCCAAACAGTCCCAAAGTTTGCTCCAGGGGACCCTGTCAAACGCCTTTTCCAGATCTGTGAAACAAAGATGGATCTCACTCTTATACTCAAGGGCCTTTTCACTCAGCTGTCTGAGTGTGAAGATTAGGTCTTGAGTACTTCGGTTTGCTCAGAATCCGCACTGGACCTCATCCAATTGTGGCTCAGCTAGGCGTCGGAGTCTCTGCTCTAGGATTCTAGAGTAGATTTTACCAGGGACACTGAGAAGGGATATGCCTCTATGGTTTCCACATTGTCGATTGCCACCCTTTTTGAAAATATGTCTTCAGCTACTCACAAACACAAAAAAGTGAATGGTGGCATTTGTGCGTTCTATTGGGAAAGGGCACAGTGCATTGAAGAATTTTTCGATATACATGAACACAAGTCAACCCATGGCAACGAAAGTATACATGAGAACGCTGCACAGGATCTATTCAGCAAGTAAGGACATTGCAATGGAACGACTTTGAGAGCACCGAAAAGGGGATTCATAGACACTGCAACTGCAGTAGAAGGAGACCTTTATTCAACAGAAGCTCATTAAACTTCATTTTGTGATTTCTTTTTGTTTTTCTTTGTTTTCTCGGAATTGTCTTTTTAACATAATTGGTGATCTTTGAAACAAGATATCTCTGGATCTGTACATTCAATTGACATGAAAATTAAAACAGTTGGTTGTCATATAATCTTACAGATTCTGACCTAAAATGGATACAATTGAATTTAAAGTTTTAGTTTTATGACCATCATGCATATATAATGAGGCACAAATATCAAACATTCCAGAAATATAAATTTTGAAAATTCATTAAAAATTAACCTTTCTGTCAATCTCTGTCATTTTAGTTCATAAACTCACGCTATATATAATGATTCAATTTGCCAAGTTTCAGTCAGATCCTTGTACAAATAACATAGTTATGGTGTTTTAAAAAAGGTGTATAATTTATTCACTATGGCGGCCATATTGGATAGCTAATTTGCATAATTAATGAGGTCATTATGTGGACAAAAAGTTTAAGTCCATACTAACACTATACACATGGTTGTTTGATTCTGAAAGGAAAATTTGAGTTTTTTACCCTATCAAGGTATCCTTCTACCTTAAATTGCGATTTGTCCGGCTTAAAAAAAAAAAAAGAAGAAAACAATCGAATTTTTATTTTATTTTAATGCGAAACAAATTCAGAAAGAATAGAAATTTGGTCAAATCTAGCCAGGTTGACATCATGACTTAGAAATAGCCAAACGGTTTTTTTGTGCAAGGACTAAAACTGAGGCTATTGTTACATCCATTATAGCAAGCATAGGCCTTCAACAAACACATGCCAAGTCTTCCTGTCCTGTGCCATCCGCTCAAGTTCTTTCCATGTTTTCCTCATCATTTTCACCTCTGTTTCCAGTTCTCTTCTCCATGTGTTTTTTGGTTTACCTCTGCCTCTCTTTCCCTGTGGATTCCAGAACAAGGACTGCCTTGTAATGCTATCAACAGGTTTCCTCAATGTGTGTCCTATCCATCGCCAGCGTTTTCTTCTCAACTCTTGTTCCACTGGCACTTGTCTGGCTCTTGTCATCAATTCCACATTTGTGACTTTGTCATACCATTTCAGTCCTTCTATTCTAAGCAAGCACCCGTTTATAAAAGTCTGTAGCTTTTTGGTTGTTGTTTTCCATGTCTCAGAGCCATACAATAGGACTGACTTGACATTTGAGTTGAAGATTCTTATTTTCGTGTTGGACTTGATTTCTCTTGTTCTCCATATGTTTCCCAATGCAATGGAAGCTCCTCTTGCTTTTTGTATTCTTATTTTGATATCACTGTCTGTCCCTCCAACTTTGTCTATATTACTTCCAAGATATGTGTATGATTCTACATCTTTTAATGGTGTTTCTTCAAGTTCAACCTTGTTATCATTTCTTGCATTTATTCTCATAATCTTTGTCTTTTCCCTGTGTATTTTCAGGCCCACTTGTTGTGACCTCTCATCGATAATTTTCATTTTCTCTTGCATCTGATTATGGTTATTGGACAGAAGAGCCAAGTCATCTGCAAAATCCAGATCATCAAGCTGTTTAGTCAGATTCCACTGGATTCCATTTCTGTTGTGTGATGTCGATGTTTTCATAACCCAATCTATTGCCAGTAAGAAAAGAAACGGAGACAAGAGGCATCCCTGTCTCACTCCCGTTCTAATCCTAAACGGTTCTGAAAGTTGTCCTTCATAAAGAACTCTGCATGTCATGTCTTCATAGGTCTTCTTTATTAAGTTAATGATCTTTATGGGAACTCCATAATGCCTCATCAATTTCCAAAGTGATTCTCTGTCAAATGCCTTTTCATAGTCCACGAATCCGATGTATAGCGGTGAATTTCATTCCAGACTTTTGTTCATCTATTATTCTCAATGTGGCTATCTGGTCTGTGCAGGATATGTTTTGTCGAAAACCTGCTTGTTCATCTCTCAGTTGCTTGTCTATGGACTCTTAATCTCTCAAGGATAATCCTGTTTAATACTTTTCCTGGCACTGATAGTAACATTATTCCTCTATAATTTGTGACCCCTTGTAAATTTCCCTTCTTAGGCAACTTGACCAGATAACCTTCCTTCCATTCTGCTGGTATTTCCTCTCTCTCCCAGACTTTGCCAAGTAGTTTGTATAATATCTCTGTAGAGGTATCAATATCTGTTTTGATGGCCTCTGCTGGAATGCAATCTGGACCAGCTGCTTTTCCGTCTTTCAGAAGCTTTATGGCTTTCTTTATTTCTTCTCTACTTGGTCGTTCACAGCTGATTTGTAGCTCCTCTTCTGCTGGCTGGATGTCTGGGGGATTAGTTGGAGATGGTCTATTGAGAAGGTCCCAAAATATTATGTCCACCTCTTCATTCTTATCTTTTATGAGGCCGTTAGCTTCTTTGTGTTGTTGTACAGGTCCCTCATATTTCCTTTGGCTGCAACTTCCTCTGCTTCCTTTGCCAAATCATCAATATATTTCATCTTGTCTCTTTTGATGTTTCTTCTTATTTCTTTGTTTGCTTCTATGTACACTTCATGAGCCTTGGCTTTGGAGCTTCTGGTTTTGCTTCTGTTTAAATCTGCTTTCTTGTTTTTCCTTTCTTCTATCTTGCTAATGGTTTCTGTTGTTATCCATGCTTTGTGCTGATGTTCTCTTTTTCTCAGTACTTCTTCACACGTCTCGTTCCATATATTTTTTTACTTGTTGCCAGTGGTCTTCCATGTCTGTTTCATCTTCCAGTTGTTGGAGTACTTGGTATTTGTTGGATACTGTGATTGAAAATGTTTCTCTATTTCCCGATTTCTTAGATATCCCACATTATACTGTTGTCTATAGCTATATGCTGTTGTAAATTTCTTTTAATTTTGTTTTAGCCAACAGAAGATGGTGGTCTGATACAACATCTGCTCCTCTACATACTTTCCTTTCACATTATGCAATGATGACCTAAACTTCTTGCTTATGCATATGTGATCAATCTGATTCTCAGTTCTGTGGTCTGGTGATATCCATGTTGCTTTATGTATTCTTTTATGTGGAAATATGCTTCCTCCTATAGCTAGTTGATTTGAAGCACAGAAGTTTGCTAATAGTTCCCCATACCTAATCCCTGCTTTCCCATGATTTCTTCAAAGCCAGTGTTGTCTGTTCCTATTTTCGCATTTAGGTCCCCCATCAAAATTGGGATGTCCTTTCTTTTCTTATTGTCCAAGACATTTTGTAGTCTGGTGTAAAAGTCTTCTTTCACAGATTCCTCTTTATCGTTTGTTGGTGCATAACACTGAATGATGTTTATATTTACTTTCTTTTTGGCTGATTTAAACCTTGCTGTTATAATTCGGGGTCCCATTGCTTCCCATTCTATAAGTGCCTTCTGTGCTTCCTTGGACAGCGTTTGAGCCACTCCTTCACTGTGGTGGGCTCTTTCCTCCTCATGTCCTGAGGACAACACCATTTCTCCTGTGATCAATCTCCTCTTCTCTACATGTTTCCACCGTGTCTCGCAGAGACCCAGGATATCAATCCTGTAATTTGTCATTTCTGCTGCTACCTGTGCAGTTTTCCCTTTTTCACACAGAGTGCGAACATTCCAGGTGCCAATCCTGGAGATTTTCCTAGACGAAAAAAGGTTAGTTGGCAACCCAGACTCCTTTTGGCTTTCTCTAGGTTGCTCCATGCGCCTCCTTTCGAGAGGACCTGTCTTGAGCGGCTGAGTTGATTTATATTCTTTATTTGACTTGTCCATGTTTGTTGAAGTTTTTGTGGTAAAAAGTTTTTTACGGGATGGGGTAACCAGCCCCATGCCCAACCCTCCTTAGTCGCTTTTTACGACATGCATGGTAGGGTAGTGTTACTATTCTTTGGTCCCCTTTCGGGCCCCGGTAACACACGGGTGAACTTCATCAATAGAAGGGTGAAACTAAAGTTTATTTTCAATCAATCAATACCCTTTAGCTCCCCGAAGAGCATAGGCCTTCAAACACATGCCAAGTCTTCCTGTCCTGTGCCATCTGCTCAAGTTCTTTCCATATTTTCCTCATCATTTTCACCTCTGTGTCCAGTTCTCTTCTCCATGTGTTTTTTGGTCTACCTCTGCCTCTCTTTCCCTGTGGATTCCAGAACAAGGACTATCTTGTAATGCTATCAACAGGTTTCCTCAATGTGTATACTAATTACTATCCATCGCCAGCATCTTCTTCTCAACTCTTGTTCCATTGGCACTTGTCTCGTTCTTGTCATCAATTCCTCAATGTGGCTATTTGGTCTGTACAGGATATGTTTTGTCGAAAACCTGCTTGTTCATCTCTCAGTTGCTTGTCTATGGACTCTTAATCTTTCAAGGATGATTCTGTTTAATACTTTTCCTGGCACTGATAGTAACATTACTATGTAATTTGGCATTCCACCTTTATTATACAGACGAGACACTAAGACCCTGATCCAAGCAGAAAAGTACAAGAACATGCCCGCACATCCAATGAAAACTAGATTTGGAGATTTAGCCAGTGGGAGGTTGAAGAGAAGCAGTTTTGTGCATCGGTCCAAAAAACTAATTAGAACATACAAGGATGAACTCCCACACTCCTCCCAACCCCATGGGAACAACATCAAAATTTCAGCATTAAGACCTCCATAACTACCACCTGCCCCATGGGAGAGCTAAATACTCTCCAAAGGAAAATAGCAGCATGTGACATGACTGAAGAACTATACCCCAGAGAAGCATGGGTCCAAGTATATACTGATGGATCTGCAACCAGAGCAGTGAAGAACGGAGGCGCAGGAGTTTATGTGGTCTATCCAGACAAAGAAAACGAATCCACCTGTTCACCTACTGGAATATTCTGTTCAAACTATGCTGCTGAAGTACAGGCCATAAGCATTGCTGCAGGAATAATAAATAACACAATAAGCCAATGTCAGCAGGTTGTATTCCTTACCGATGCAATGTCAACAGTGATAAACTGCCAGAATTAAACAAAGTCCTATGCGAAGTAAATATCAAAAGAAGGGTAGTGCTACAGTGGATACCATCACACTGTGGCATACCAGGAAATGAGAGAGCAGATACGTTAGCAAAAGAGGGAGCAACACAGGAACAAAAAGAACAAACAATCTCATTCCAGGAAAAGAAGACCCTTATCAAGGCCATCAGGAAAATTGACCAACAAAGAGACAACTATCACTATCTTGATCGAGCAAAACAGGTGATCCTGTTCCGTATTAGAACAGGACATAACAGACTGAACAGTCACTTATACAGACTGAGATTGGTCCCATCACCCCTATGTACGTGTGGACAGGCAGCATAGACAGCCGAACACATCCTGCAAGACTGCCACATGCTTAGTCAATTGCGAACTGAACATTGGCCCACAGAGACGCACATCCACACAAAGCTGTTTGGGAGTCTTGAAGAACTTTCAACCACAGCAACATACATCCAGAGAACCGGACTTCTTGTGTAGACATTTCTAAACAACAGCGAACGAGAAGAAGAAGAAGACTTATGTAATTTGTGCACTCTTGTAAATTTCCCTTCTTAGTCAACGACCAGATAACCTTTCTTCCATTCTGCTGGTATTTCCTCTCTCTCCCAGACTTTGCCAAGTAGTTTGTATAATATCTCTGTAGAGGTATCAATATCTGTTTTGATGGCCTCGGCTGAAATTCCATCTGGACCAGCTGCATTTCCATCTGTCAGAAGCTTTATGGCTTTCTTTATTTCTTCTCTACTTCCTCCTGTTACGTGCCATCAGCTAAAGTTCTTTCCTCATCGTTTTCACTTGTCTCCTGTTCCAGTTCTCTTTTCCATGTGTTTCTTGGTCTACGTCTGCCTCTTACCCAGAACAAGAACTGCTTTGTAAATCTATCCATAGGTTTCCTCGTGTGTCCTATCCATCACCAGCATCATCTTCTCATCTCTGGTTCCGGTGTCACTTGTCTGATTCTTGTCATCAGATTACATTTGAGCAAAGTAAAATCAAGATATTTTCTTTTTTCTAGGTTACATGTGAGCAAAGGGATGTACATAAAGACTCGAGTGTTCCAAAAGTTCAGAATAAAAGAAAGTGTCAGAACAGGTATTTGTTTTCACAAGAAAGATGATTGTTCACATGAAACTAGCACTGACCTGTGTGGCTGAAATGGCTGGTGTGCGTGAGCTGGAGGCATGCAATGAAGCCATTTGTGCACCACTAGTCAGCAAGTGTATGCTGATTAATTGTTGTAATTGTGAAATGAATGATCTTAAGAACTGCACCTGCTGCCGTAACTGCCAAGTCTGTCTGTCGAAACTCTACACAGAGTGTTGCTCGTGTGTTGGCCTGTGTCCTCCCCGACCCAACTGATGAAATGTCTAAAAGCAGCTCAGTGGAGGAACTTCCGGACCCCATTCCTGACTTGTTCAATGTCCTGACAGAAGAGGAGGATTACCTCCAGCGCTGGACAACATTCCCTTACACAGTTGATCTGGACAAACTGGCATTTCATCCAAGCACAGATGTGCACGATACTGGTGTGAAGATAATCACAGTTGGAAAAGCAGATGAAGCAAAGATTCCAAAGCAACAGACAGAGCGTATTTTAGCAATAAAAAACTGCACAGTTGCCTTGTTCTCTGACTGCATGTCCATGGCAAAGTGCAAAACTTCCTGTAAATCCATGGGAGCTGCCAAATACAAATGGTTTCATGAACATGGCTGCTGTCAGTGTGTGGGTAGTTCTTGTTTTGATTATGGCCTCAGTGAACCAAAATGCTTACGTTGCCCAGAAGTAACAGACCTGGAGTTCAATGACCATTCTCACAGAAAATGAGTACAGAAAGATGCTGTCTAGATATCCCAAGCTGCAGTCACCAACAGTGTGTGAATGTATAGAGTACATCATATTTTTTTTCTTTCATAGTCATGATAGTAAGTTACCATCTTCAGCCATGCACATAAGCGCACATTGTGGATCTCAAAATGATCAATAGAAATTGCTGTCTGACCTTGTGTAACACTATTTAAAGCTAGTTTTTATATTATGTGTCTAATGTTGGTCACACAAGCATATTGTTTGTCATTTTTGCTGCCCTTACGTGTCTGTTGAGCTGAAGCTGGCAGATAAATATTGTAGAATTACTTAAATAGTTTTCCATTGGGAAGAGGCAATGAACAGAAAGAAAAATATGGCCATGTTATTGTCCTCCAGAAACAGCGTGTTTCTGAATTCATATAGCCACTGTGGACACGATAAAACATTTTTAGTCACACCTGAACAAGGATTTGTCATGATGTCAGATTTCAGTCCTAACACTGGCACAAAAATCTTCAGAGATTGTGAGACTAACTTTTACTCTAAGAAGGATTGCTGGTATGACACGAAAAGAGTTAACCATATATCTACTGTTCACTCCAATGATGTTATGGACAAGACAGTTAGAAAAAGAGAAATTCCTGAGGGCAGAACAATTCAGAAGCCAGTGCTTGCAGAAAAATATAACGAGGTGTCGACCACTTCGGCTAACTGGGTGCAAGCTACCCCAACCTATGGTACATGCCATTATATCATTTCTTAGTTGAAACTGTCAATGGGCACATAACCTACAACACTGCCAACTCTACAAAAAAGATCAGAGAAAAGAGGTTCAGGCAGAGTCAGTCTCGCTCTTATTGAACCTGCTATTCTTCGATGCAATGTGACACTTTCAAAACCACATGTCACAACAAGAAGACTTACTGAGCACCACTTCATTGATAAATATGAAAGGGCAAGGTACAAACCAGACTGTAAAGTGTGTAAGGCTGCAGGGAAAAGAAGCCAGACTTGCATGTACTGCCCAGATTGCAATGTACCTCTATGCCTGATACCCTGCTTCATGTTATATCACACAGTCAAGGATTATCAACGATCCAGACAAAGACCCTTGCAGCTCAGACTCCAACTAGTGCTCCACAAACTTTGTCAACGATTCAAAAGTGTTTTGATCCAATAGATCCCATCTCATTGTAACATCGCCGGCAATGAAGAGGCTGACAGAATGGCAAAAGAAGGTTCACATCTACCTCAGCCTGATGCAAGCATAACTTTTGAGGAGGCAAAGAGTTTTATCAGAATCAGTTACAGAAACAAATGGAATGTAGAACATCCAGGGCACACACAGAATGATGCTTACTACCAGCTCCACAGAAGAGAACAAGTGATAATCTTCAGACTCCGCACTGGCCACAACAGATTGAGATACCATCTATTCAACAAGCTAAAGATAGGAACTACCGATCAGTGTAACTGTGGCACTGATAAAATGACTGCTGAACATCTGCTTCAAAGTTGCCCCTTATATGTGGTACAGAGAAAGTGCATATGGCCGACGCCAGCTCCTTTCGTGGAAAAGCTTTACGGGGATTCAAATAGCCTCAAACTGACTACTGCTTTCTTTGAGAACATTCAAGTGGACGTCTGAGAGTGTACGAAGAAGAAGAAGAAAACTCCAACTAGAGGTACTTAACTACTCAAACATTCAAAAACACTCATTGTCAGATGCCACATACATAGAATCCACTCAAAAAAGACAAATACAAAAATTAAATTTTTTTGCATTTTATTCACAATTTTTGTTAGCCTTTTATGTTGAAATACATGGTTAATCGTTAAATCAATATGTCAATCAAGCTTATTTTATTCATTGCCATCCATTCCGTAACGTGTTATTGCACTGACATTGAACAAATTCACTAAAAACTGGAAAAAGATCATGGTTTACATCTCCTAAAATTTATTTAAATAGACATACAAATTCAAGATGGCCGCCATGATCATGTGACCAATTTGCATAAAATATGTTCTTTTCGGATGTAGCAACGATTCATAATAGTGCTCTGAAAATTTCAAAGCCCTATGTCCGTTAAAAAAAAAAAAAAAAAAGTTATTTTTCAAGAAATTTGCAAACACCCTTGGGAATGGGAGACTAATGCTCCGGATTGCTGGTCAACAAAGTGTTAAAACCCCAATGTTTTTGGAGTATTGCTCAATTGTAAAACTGACTCCATACAAATGTTTTCTGCTTTTTTTAAAATTCAAAAAACATTTTTTTTTCAGTGACCTGAAATAAAAATCCATTATGGCTACCGCTCCCTTGGCAACCAATTCCCCCCCCCCCCCAACATTTCTGGTTCCCTTCATTTTTTTTTTCTCCCTTAACCAGAGGCAGATCTACTATGAAACTAATGAAGCTTAAGCTTCAGGGCCCCTAATCCCGGAGGGCCCCCAAAAGCAACTTTAGTCCACATTGCTTAAAAATTTGGGGTCTACTGTATGAGAAGGGGTTTTTAAAAAATAATATATAATAATATAGTGTAATTCAATACAAAATAACAGTTAAAATAAAAGGTTCTTAAAGTATCATGTAGGCTAGCCGTAAACGAAAAAACACTTTCTCAGAAAGTAGACCTAAAATTTGTTCCTTTCAAAGCATGCGACATAAGTCGCAAGACTCAAATTGATTAATTATTTGTTGCATATATTTCAACAATCCCAAAGTTTGAGAGTCAGTAGCACAGATGTTGTAAAGGTGGAGTGTCGCGGTAAGTTGGCTGTTCTGCTGTGGCTAATGTAATTTTTTTCCCTTTTTAACAGAGGTCAAGACCCTAGAGGAATAACAGAGTTCACGAAAGTACTTAAGTGGATACCAAAAACGCAAACTCAAGGAAAAGCGATCTGACGAAATCTCTAAATGTCAAAAACTAACAAACTATTTTGCAATGTCACGTTTGTCAACACCTACAGTTGAAACAAGCCAAGCAAACACCATTGAAGCCAGTGATAGCGCACAAACTGTGGGAGCTCTTTCTAGCAATATTCAACCCACTGTTGACGCTTTTGATACAGATGACCATCACAGTGGTCAACATGAAAGTACCGTGGAACAAGCAAAGACATGAAACAAATTCAGTGATTTCATAGAATAGTGACCTCGAAAACTGGCCCATAACAGTTGATAATGATTTCATACAGAATTGTTTAATGCAAGACATAGGGTATTTTTCAAAATAAAAAAACCAGATGATGTATATACCGAATCAAGCAGGGTTTACAAGGAGCAAAACAGAAGTTTCTCAAACAAATATTTTGAAGAAAAAAAAGATTGAAAAATGGCCAGACAGTGATGAGATCCTGGTTAGTTTACTCAAAGAGCAAAGGCTGTATATACTGTTTTGTTTGCAAACCCTTTTCTAAATGCCAAACATCACTTACAACTGGTGGGTTTTCTGACTGGATGAATGAACTCAGAACTCTGGAGAATCATGAAGACAGCGTGGAACATAAGAGGGCGATGTTGTGTTGGATAAGAAGAAAGTCAAATAAAATACTGTGGATCAGCAACTTGAAGAAGAGATGACAAAAACCATACAGTTCTATTTTGAAGTACTGAAAAGAGTTGTAGCTGTTATACAGTTTTTAAGTGAAAGAGGTTTGGCATTTAGAGGTCATGAGAAGAAGTGGGGCTCACCAAATAATTGAAACTTCATGGGGGCCATTGAACTTATTGCAGAATTCGACACATTTTTACATGAACATCTCGTGAAATGTAAAAATGAAAAAGTAAATGCTACTTACCTATCCCTAACCGTGTATGAAGAATTGATAGAAATCGTGAATCAAATCAACAACCTAGACACCAAATACTACTCTATTATTTTTGACTCTACGCCTGACCTGACACATGTTGACCAGCTGGTAATTGTGGTTCGATACTGCTATAATGGAAAACCCTGTGCGAGATTTTTACCGTTAGAAAACCATTCATCCACAACCTTGTTCAACAAAATACAACAAGTCCTGGGTGAACATAAGCTTTCACTTGAAAATATCCGTGCTCAGTCCTACGTTAATGCATCTAACATGAAGGGTTTCGGAGAAAGGGCTGCAAGCACTCTTTAAAAACATTAACAGGTAAGCAGACTATGTATCATGTGCAGCCCATTCACTTAACCTTGTTGGAGAAAAGGCAGTGTGTACTGTATCTGAAGTTGTTGACTATTTTGGCATTTTGCAGGAACTGTATGTTTTCTTTTCTGGATCTCCACGAAGATGGGGGATTTTAAACACACAGGGCAATTCTACATTTTTCACTAAAGAGCTTAAGTGTAACTAGATGGTCTGCACACTATGAAGCAGTCCGGGCAATTAAAAATGGATATATGGGTATTTTACAAACTCTCAAACATATTTTTGAAGATTCAGAAGAGAAACCTGAATGTAAACCGAGATGCAAAGAATTTATACAAGTTGGTACAGCTGGAATATGCTATTTTAACAGTCGTTTGAGAAGAAGTGCTGGAGCGTTTCAACAAATCAAGTAAGAAATTCCAAACCCCTGGTTTTGCTGTATTTGAAGGTTATCTTCTGCTTTCATCTTTACTTTCGTTTGTTAAAGAACTGAGAAAATTCAGCCGATAGGATTGCACACTATGAATCAGAAGCAAAAGGTTTGTGTGAAGATATCACTTCAAGTTATTCTGATGCTTCCAAACGCATTGTTACAAGGAAATATTCAGATGGAACAAGTGGTATTGCTTCTTTGAGAGGAGCTGACAAATTTAGGAAAGAAGTTCTATATCAACTCTATGACTGCTTGAAAATCCAGTTACGCAAGAGGATTGACCCATATGAGCAGATTGCAAAAAGGTTCAAGTTCCTCTCAGAATTGGTGAACAATTCAGAAATTGATGAGGACAGTATTAAACTTATAATATCGTATTACAAAGATGATATTGACCACAAATTAGTAAACGAGTGTTATCAGTTCAAAGAATATTTGCACCTTAGGAAATCCCAGAACACAGAAGAAAACACGCCATCTAAAATGCAATGCACAGAAGTTCTTCAGGTTATTTGTGAGCAACATCTAATTGAAGTACCAACGGGCTGATCACCTGTTTGCTAGTCAATTTGATTACGGAGACAACGGCAAATGGATTAATTTGTTGTTGCCCTAAAGACGCCACTAGGCGTGATGGGATACAACGGCAAAGAAATCAATTTGTTGTTGCCCTAAGACGCCACTAGGCATATTGGCCACTAGGCGTATTGGCCACTGACTGCTTTGTCGGTTGGTGGCTAAGGATGGAAGAAGAAGAAGATCTAATTGAAGTGTTCCCCAATATTACTACTGCGCTTATGCTGTACTTGACAATGCCCATCACGAGCTGTGAAGCAGAAGGAATTTTTCAAAGCTATCCTTTATAAAAAAAAACAAATTTCGGTCTACCCTGAATGAAGAGAGCTTAAATTCTTTATGCATATTGTCTCTAGAAAATGACATTGCAAGGAAGCTCTCATATGACAAAACTGTACATAAATATGTTGCTAGAAAAAACAGAAATAACAGTATTTTGTAAAAATGTGCTTCATGTATGTATGTTCTAGTAAGTTTAACTTTTCCTTCTGAGCACAAATCTCTTATGGATACGCCTTGTTTTTTAACAAATGTATTAAAATATTTTATATTTTCCTCATTGCTAATTTTCTTGATATGTCTTCAAGGAACTAATTCTGAATGATGGAGGCAATCATTAAAATAGTTCAGATTTAAAAAATCACATATACCAAGGTGGATAGTGGTTTAGTGATCAGAACATATGCCTTCAAAGCAAATGTTCTGCATTCAACTCCCAGCAGAGTTGTTTCTTTTTTGAAAATTCATTCGTCTTCAATTTTTAAATGTGTGTTGTTGTGGATCTACTAAATGTGTGTTGTTGTGGATCTACTATATGTGTGTTGTTGTGGATCTACTATATGTGTGTTGTTGTGGATCTACTATATGTGTGTTGTTGTGGATCTACTATATGTGTGTTGTAGTGGATCTACTATATGTGTGTTGTAGTGGATCTACTATATGTGTGTTGTAGTGGATCTACTATATGTGTGTTGTAGTGGATCTACTATATGTGTTGTAGTGGATCTACTATATGTGTGTTGTAGTGGATCTACTATATGTGTGTTGTAGTGGATCTACTATATGTGTGTTGTAGTGGATCTACTATATGTGTGTTGTAGTGGATCTACTATATGTGTGTTGTAGTGGATCTACTATATGTGTGTTGTAGTGGATCTACTATATGTGTGTTGTAGTGGATCTACTATATGTGTGTTGTAGTGGATCTACTATATGTGTGTTGTAGTGGATCTACTATATGTGTTGTAGTGGATCTACTATATGTGTGTTGTAGTGGATCTACTATATGTGTGTTGTAGTGGATCTACTATAAAGCTTGAACTTCAGGTCCTCCAAATCCATTTATCTCTATAATACATTTCTTTCCCATCATTTTTTTTTTTTTTTTAATAAAATGGGTCCCTCCAACAGTTCAAGCTTCAGGGTCCCCAAAATGTAGATCTACCACTGCAGGGTAGGGACCAGACAAAGACAGAAACAATCCCCACAACTCTTGTCATTATCTTGATGCTTTATCTTCCAGTTTTACATCATCACCATTTTCCTGTGTGCTCCTTATAGAGCATGGAGCCACCACTGTTACTAGTCACCTTGCAGGAAGCCTACACAAATCATGCACATGATCTTGCAACAGTGGTTTCTGTAGCAATTAATTTTACATGATGAGGCCACCACCAGCCCTTTGAACAACCCTTATTAGTCACCTTGTATGGGACCTAAGACACGTCAATAGTGAGGAATGCAGTTAGCGACTCATAGCTAGACTGCTTGCGTCAGCGAACCAGAGCTGACCAAGACCCTACTCCACCTCCAAGTGGTGGTCCTGGAAACAGGCTGCATCACTGTAGTTTGACTGAGTGAGTAGCAGGGATCAAAGTGGGAAGGCTAACCCGGTCCCAAAAATGCCGTGCTGAAGTCGAATGTGTCGGCCGAAAGGCGCAAATATCGCAGCTACGCTGTAAATGGACACAACGCAACCAACGTCCTTTTCAGGACGAACGAAGAAGTCACCTTGAGGGAACAATAATCCTATTCTTTCTCTATCTCAGCAGACGCCCCCCAGGCAACAACACAGGGCAGTCTCCGTTACTAATTGCACATACTATAAGAGCAGTTCTATTATTTATGTCCTCATAGACCTCCCCCCCCACCCCCACCCCCCGGCAACTACATGGACCACTTCATTGCATATGTAGAAAGCCCAGTAAGTAATAAAATTACTGGTACAGAATAACAAAACAAATATGTGTACAATTTATATCAATATAACAACAAATACAATGCTAAATCTTAAATGCACTACATATATTCAAAAGCAAACATTCTAAATGCAGGTTGATATGGTGTGGCCTCTTGGATAGAATGGAAAATAATACAGAGAACAAACAAAAAAAGCAGCACAGAAGTTAAGAGTTTCATAAATGGGGTACTTGTATTGAATAGTAGTGCAACAAGATCACTAATGTGGAATTGATGACTAGAACTAGTAGAACAAGAGATTAGAAGATGACTGTCGTGATGGACAAGATACAGACTGAAAGCATTACAAGACAGGCCTTGATCAGGAATCCCAAGGGTGAGAGAGGTACAGGAAGGTAGAAAATCACATGAAGAAGAGAAAATCACATGAAGAAGATAACTGAAAACAGGCAAGAAAGGGATGAGGAAGACATGCACAGCTCAAGGGTGATAATGATCATGCAAAGTCCTTGTGTCCTGTGCCATTCGCTCAAGACCTTTCCATGACTGTCTCATCGCTGTATGAACTTCATCCTAGTATGTCAGCCTCATATTCATATCAGAGCTCCAGCTTATTACCAGAACACTGTTAGAACAGCTTCAACTCAAAGGAGAAAAAAATCTCAATTGTTCAACAATTACATTTAAATGGAGCAGAGATACAGCAAATGACAATTAAGAATTACACACACACAAAAAAAGAAGAAAAAAAAAACAAAATTCAAACCATTTTCAGTAGTTCTCCAACAAGAAGCATATTACAGCTGACCCTAAACATTGAACAGTGGAAAAAAAAAAAAATATCAAATGATTATACATGGGGAGATATTCATAAATTTTAGACTTAAATTCCCCTATTACACCCTTTTGATTTGCTGGAAGGAAGATAAAAAATAAAACTTCCGTCAAACCTAAAAAAGAAAGGGGGTGGGGTGTGTGTGTGAGGTGTGAAGAGAGAATAACAGAGAAAGAATGCATACGGAGCCTGAAATTTGTGGGAAAAAAGAAATGAGCATCTCCTACAGTAAGGATTTCCAACCTTTTTCTGTCCCCATACCCCTTTGGTTTTTGAAAAACCTTCATGTACGGTAGTAGCCTGTACTCAATGTGGAAAAAAAGAACATCTAGATTTTACCATGCATATAGACAAAAGAAAATAAATAAACACATTAAATAATTGTTCACAAAGAAACCTAATCAGAACACGGTCTAACAGATTAGTCAGACCCTTGATTCTGTTTTTCGTCTCCCAACGGATTTATTTTTGGTAGTTTTTGAAAGCGATAGCCAGATATCATGTTGAGCCTCCAGTTTGTTTCTTGCTTTGGATTTGACGGAAAACAGGATTGAGAATCCCCGATTCATAGAGATAAGTATAAATGGATTTTGTTGTTAAAATATTTCAATATGACAAAACTGTTATTTATGAAGCTTCTTGTACCGCCTGGGGATATGCAGGCTGGGAACCCCTGACTAGACCAAGAATCAAATCAGCTGCCAAGGCTGAACATCACAGGGGAAGTAAAGAATAGCAACATTGCAACCTACCATGCACTGTCATAAAAGGCTACTAAGGTGGGTTGGGCATTGAACAGGTTACCCCATCATTGCACACGGACAACTCCAGCAGTGCTCCAATCTCCTCCCTTAGATCACACAAGGAGGAGCTCAGCACAGTACACAAACTCCGTAGCATTGACGAGAATCGCAGTGTGTGTATGTAGGAATCACGCATTCTATAAACATATTTGGTGGGTAGGTTTCTAACTTTTAAATTTTGCCAGGGCAGTGGCATTATGGCCCACTCTTTACGATTTCCAACTGCTGTGGGATTTTTAACGTGCACAACTTGCACATGTGACCTTCTATTTTTTCGCCCTTATCCGAGAAGGCTAGGTCATCAGATCTTACTACCCATGAGACCAGAGGGGAGAATGACATGATTAGGACCACTGGTTCTGAAAGAAAAAAAATTTCCATAAATTATTATCTCTCTACTGGGAATCGAACCCGGTATCTACAGAATTCGAGGTGGATGTCATACCTCTCAGCCACTCCAACCCCCAACCGTAAACCACAAAAACTTCAACAAAACAAACATGAACAAGTCAACGTAAGGAAATTATTCACACCATCCATCGAAGACTGAGGATGGTCCTCTGGTAAGGAGGCTCACAACTGCACAGGTGGCAGGAGAACTTGTAACCGTGTATACTGTTATTTGATCGGAAGCAGACTATAATTTTTACCAAAGCCAAATAAAATACAGATTGGCATAAAACTACTACCTCCCTAGAAACAGATCATAAAGTTAACTCAGTGGTATATTTTTATTGAGGGTAGCGTAGCGTTCAAGATGTCACGCTTAGACACGTGATCTTTTTGTCAAATGATTGAGCTCAAAAGTTTTCCCCGGCTAAAAAAGGACGATAGGGAAGCAGTCTGAATTTTAAGAGCGAAGTAGAAGGATGTGTCCGTCCAGCTCATTGTTTTTCTTGTTTGAGGAATCAACATGAATTTCCAAAGTATTGTGAATTCTAGGACGATCATGTGTTTGTATGATCAATTTAATTCTGACATTATTGTAAGTATAAACAATATTTCATGCTCTTAATTGCCAAGGTATTCGGCTATTGCTGTGAACAGAAAGCATTTTCGAAGATTGATAAGAAAGAAACATGATACATCAACTTGCAGCCTTTTAAAGAAGGAAACTAGTAGTCTGGAGAGCACCAAACCCCTGGAATAGATTTCAGATGAAAAATGAGGAAAGAAAAGCAAAAAAATCTAAGAGATGAGGAACAGAACATGATGTTCCATTTTAAATGAATATGGAAGATATTCTTTGAATAGAATGCCTGTACATTATTGTGCATACGTTTTTCTTGTTGGAATTCTGTTTGAACATGCTGTCCACATTTTGCTATTGCTTTTTTTCAACAATTAAACTGGTCTTGATAAACGTACAGGCGGTTGAGAACTTTATATAATTTAACTGTACTGAAAAAGAGCATGTTCCACTCTTACCCTATATAACCGACTCTAACACTCTCAATGCAACATCTGCATTTTTGAAGGACTTAAAAAAATAAAGGAACCTGGATGTCCCAATACTAGTGAGCCAAGAAAGATCTCTGGCGAATTAAAGCCAGTTGTGAAAACAGTTAATGAAAGTACAAAAATGTTGGAAGGCTACACTGATTAACCTAAGCTCCATGTGGAGTTATTGTTCTTATTGTTATAGTTGTTCAGAGTCAACATTATCGCACTCAGGGCAAACCCACAGGTTTACTCCCTTTCAAATGCAACATTTAATGAATTAAAACTTCAAAGTCAATTTTAAAGCTGAAAAAAAAATGAAATCTGAAATGCAAAAATTAACAAAACAATTTTTAATTGGTAACAAAGGTAACTTTTGGTAAACAGACTGTGGAAATATGGGGAGAAAACTGCAAATATGGAAATGGGAAAAAAATAAAATAAACTTTTGCAAATAAGAAATAATAAAATGATTGATTGAAGTAATCAGTTTCATTTTTTCAGGGATGAATAAATGTGCATACTTATTAATAAATAACGTTTAAGATTAAAACACACTTTTAAACAAAAATCATTGTGATACTTCTCATATTTTGTAAAAAATAACCTGATACTTTTTTAAATGCTACGTTAAACAGATAGTGGATAAAGCATTCCTAATTTTTAAAACAACACTCAAGACTTCTGCATTGTGCTGGTTATGCGGAAGTATTGAACAAACTTAAAGACTAATCCAACGATGAAAAACCATAAGTTTCGAGCAAACTGGGACTTGGCAATCAGCACTCTCCACAAGATGATGGCCACGGCAGAGTTAAAGACGTAGCGGATTATACGAAGCCTGAAATATACGTAAAAACACAACTCCTAAGGTATAACATTTAACAAATAAGTTTATAGTAAGTAAAACATAAGGAACATTGCCTGTTCTATTAATATTTATGCAGACATTATTTCAAGACTTTAAAGGTCTGGTGACACTGCAGAAATGACATCATGCTGGCTATGGAACAACTGCACCTGGCTATGAACTTCAGGAGAGTAAATTTATATGCAACAAAACTGTTGCTTTCACAACTGCCTGAAGTTGGCAGAACGAAAAGCCAGGTAAAAATGGCAACCAGGGTGGAATGGGTTCAATTTCCAGCAGGCTGAAAAAGAACAACTATAGGAGGATAACACTCGGGTGGCCCACATCATCATTATTATCCTTCAGCGCCCCAAGAAGCAACTACGCACAAATAAAAATGTAAAGATACTGCCTTCTTACAAGAATGTTTCAGCTTTTCTGTTATAAGACAGCTTAGGTCACAAGAGTCAAATACTGTCTGGCTCTGAAAACATGGTAAACGGCAAAGGTAGCCCCAGAGTAGAGTGAAGTGTTAGAGGCTTCACTATACTAGGTCCAGCTTTATGAGGTGGGGTGACCAGCCCCATTTGTCCCTGCCTTTGCCTTCCCTAACTGATAGAGCTGAGTCAGGTACCCACTTACAGTTTGAAGCGTCACACTACTAGGTTTAAATCTAAGAAGCTGATAACTGTGCTGCGAGAGGCAAGTGCTATATGGAAAACAACAAAACTGACAACCAAGAAGTAAGTTTCAGAAGTTAGTTATAAAAGTGGGGACATTGGATACGAATAAAGGAGAGATTATAAGGACAATTAACGATCGCCTGTTACAGAAAGAGATTATAAGGACAATTAACGATCACCTGTTACAGAAAGAGATTATAAGGACAATTAACAATCGCCTGTTACAGAAAGAGATTATAAGGACAATTAACGATCGCCTGTTACAGAAAGAGGTCATAAGGACAATTAACGATCATCTGTTACAGAAAGAGGTCATAAGGACAATTAACGATCGCCTGTTAGAGATTATAAGGACAATTAACGATCATCTGTTACAGAAAGAGATTATAAGGACAATTAACAATCGCCTGTTACAGATTATAAGGACAATTAACGATCGCCTGTTACAGATTATAAGGACAATTAACAATCGCCTGTTACAGATTATAAGGACAATTAACGATCGCCTGTTACAGAAAGAGATTATAAGGACAATTAACGATCATCTGTTACAGAAAGAGGTCATAAGGACAATTAACGATCGCCTGTTACAGAGATTATAAGGACAATTAACGATCATCTGTTACAGAAAGAGATTATAAGGACAATTAACAATCGCCTGTTACAGATTATAAGGACAATTAATGATCGCCTGTTACAGAAAGAGATTATAAGGACAATTAACGATCACCTGTTACAGAAAGAGATTTTAAGGACAATTAATAATCGCCTGTTACAGAAAGAGGTCATAAGGACAATTAACGATCGCCTGTTACAGAAAGAGATTATAAGGACAATTAACAATCGCCTGTTACAGAAAGAGATTATAAGGACAATTAACGATCGCCTGTTACAGATTATAAGGACAATTAATGATCGCCTGTTACAGAAAGAGATTTTAAGGACAATTAATAATCGCCTGTTACAGAAAGAGGTCATAAGGACAATTAACGATCGCCTGTTACAGAAAGAGATCATAAGGACAATTAACGATTGCCTGTTACAGATTATAAGGACAATTAACGATCGCCTGTTACAGAAAGAGATTTTAAGGACAATTAACAATCGCCTGTTACAGAAAGAGGTCATAAGGACAATTAACGATCGCCTGTTACAGAAAGAGATTATAAGGACAATTAACGATCATCTGTTACAGAAAGAGATTATAAGGACAATTAACGATCGCCTGTTACAGAAAGAGATTATAAGGACAATTAACGATCGCCTGTTACAGATTATAAGGACAATTAACGATCGCCTGTTACAGAAAGAGATTATAAGGACAATTAACGATCGCCTGTTACAGAAAGAGATTATAAGGATAATTAACGATCGCCTGTTACAGAACAATACTGCAATAAATGAGTCAATTGGATATCTGAGTTTGCATCAGAATTAAAGCTAGCAGTAACTGACGTTATGAGAGGATGGGTAAAACATGGGAATAACCAGCACACCACAGGAACAATCAGCACTCATACCCTTTGACATTTGCTGAGGAAGAGTGAGCACCTATGGGTTTGCCCAGAATGCAATGATATCTATTCTGAACAACAATAACATTACAGACATGTCGGCATAAAAAAGGTAATGGCTGTTCCACAACTGACATTGTCCTAAGGGGAGAGAAATGTTCAGAGATTTTACTTTACTAGGTCCAGCTTTTGGGAGCAGGTAGTGGTGACCAGTTTCCTTTCTCGCTACTTTTGCCTTTCCTAACTCGAGAGCACAGCCAGGTAACCATTTACAGCTGGGCAGACTGGAGCATGAAGCCAATGTTTTGAACCTGGTACTTTTGTTGCGAGAGGCCAGCACTCTAACCACTCTGCCAACCAGTCTGCATGGTACATGAAATTTAAAAAAAAGATTTCAAAAAGCTCCAAAAGTGCAATGAGTGTATACATGACGGCCCACCCATTCGTACAGAATTATCAAGAAGAAACTTACTTCCGCATGTGAGCTCTAGCAGCTGGTAGGCCTGAGACGTCTTCATTTAGCACATATTTCTTGGCACCAAGACAGTAGTTCTCTATGTATGTTGGCCAATGGAGAGTTTGCAGATCAAAGTAGAATACCTTGAGATTTAAAAAAAATACAAGCATGTTGATTAAAGCAACATTATTTTGTTACAGAATGTTCTAGATGACTCCCAACTTTGAATCTGCTCGGTTTCCACTTGTTTATGGTTGCAACTTTCGCTCAACCTGATTTTTCTTGAAATCTGTTGCTAGCATCACAAGGTAGTCCTAGTTCTGGAATCTCCAGGGTAAAAGAGGTGGAGAGACTGAAAAACACAGAAAGGAGAACTTAAGACAGAAATAAAAGTGATGAGGATAACATGGACAGAGGTTGAGCTGATGGCATGGAACAGTAGAACTTGACATAAGTCTGTCAAAGGCACTGAACAGGAGATCTTGACATAAGTCTGTCAAAGGTGTAGAACTTGACATAAGTCTGTCAAAGGCATGGAACAGTAGAACTTGACATAAGTCTGTCAAAGGCACAGAACAGGAGATCTTGACATGTCTGTCAAAGGTGTGGAACAGGAGATCTTGACATAAGTCTGTCAAAGGTGTGGAACAGGAGATCTTGACATAAGTCTGTCAAAGGTGTGGAACAGTAGAACTTGACATAAGTCTGTCAGAGGCATGGAACAGTAGAACTTGACATAAGTCTGTCAAAGGCACGGAACAGGAGATCTTGACATAAGTCTGTCAAAGGCACGGAACAGGAGATCTTGACATAAGTCTGTCAAAGGTGTGGAACAGTAGAACTTGACATAAGTCTGTCAGAGGCATGGAACAGGAGAACTTGACATAAGTCTGTCAAAGGTGTGGAACAGTAGAACTTGACATAAGTCTGTCAGAGGCATGGAACAGTAGAACTTGACATAAGTCTGTCAAAGGCACAGAACAGGAAATCTTGACATAAGTCTGTCAAAGGCATGGAACAGGAGATCTTGACATAAGTCTGTCAAAGGTGTGGAACAGTAGAACTTGACATAAGTCTGTCAGAGGCATGGGACAGGAGAACTTGACATAAGTCTGTCAAAGGTGTGGAACAGATCTTGACATAAGTCTGTCAAAGGTGTGGAACAGTAGAACTTGACATAAGTCTGTCAGAGGCATGGGACAGGAGAACTTGACATAAGTCTGTCAAAGGTGTGGAACAGGAGATCTTGACAGGTGTGGAACAGGAGAACTTGACATAAATCTGTTGAAGGCATTTGCTCCTTGGGTAGTTCAAGAGTAATGAATGAATGACTGACTTCTATTATAGGGCTAACTTCTTTTGCTCTGGCCAGGGTCTCCCAGGTCAGGTAGTTTCCAGAGGTCTCTGAGCAGACACAGAAAGAATAGGGCCACTGGTTCGTCCAGCACGTCGCATAAGGCAACTAATATGATGATTGCATGGGCATGGCAACCTCATAATGAAAAACAGATCGCTACAGAAACCACAACAAAAGCATATTAATTTGTCGGTTCCTGCAAAAATATTAGCTTCATACTTGACAGACAGAAACAAAACAAATGGTCAATGAATGGCTCTCTAGCTCTGCCAATGATGCATGGCTTCCTCTTCTACTGTGCTTCTCATGGTTCTCTTTGACCTCCCCCCCCCACCCCCTCTTCTCTTCCCCTGTTAATACATTCTGTTATTATCCTTCAAGGAACATAGGCCTTAAACAAAAATCTTCCTGTTGCCTGCCATTAGCTAAAGGTCTTCCCATCATTTTAATGTCTATCTCCAGTTCTCTTCTTCATGTGTTTTTTTAGTCTACCTCTAATTCTCTTACCCTGGGTGTTCAAGAACAAAGACTGCATGGTAATGCTATCAAACAAGTTTCACAATGTGTTTTCTATCCATCTTCTCAACTCTTGTTCCACTGACACTTGTCTGGTTCTTGTCATCAGTTCCAGCGCCGGTCACCTTGTCATACTATTTCAATCCTATTCTACAAAAGCACCCATTTATGAAAGTCTGTGGCTTCTTGGTTATTGTTTTTGATGTTCTCCATGTTTCAGAGCCATACAATAAGACTGACTTGATATTTGAGTTGAAGATTCCAATCCTTTTTTATCTCTATATATTTCCCAAAGCAAAGAAAGCTCTTCTTGTCTTTTTTTGGTGCATTTTTGACACCACTGTCTATACTGCTGCCAAGATATAATTAACTAGCAACACCCCACCAAAATTGGCAGGTTTTTAATTATAGTATGTTGTTTCTCTTACACGTATTACATTGCTGCTTCTTCTATAGTCTCGCCTGCTCGCTGTGAATGACGCGATCGTCTCTTCCTTTTAGTCATCTTATCATTTTGATCCATAATAAGTCTCCTATACTTTAAATTAAAATTCTGTCTTGAAGAAACAATCAGAAACTTACATTTTAAGGTTATTTTTAAGAAAAATGATGAGTTAAATCTGTTTCCCGAATCAAACTGGACAGAAGAGTATCTTGATTGTCTGTTGATTTAATGCACACTTTTCTATTTTCGCGAGAGTACATATAAGGGGAAACAATACAATTATTGTCTAACTTTCAACCACAGTTGCACCCCCTTAGCTGTGGTTGAAAGTTAATGTACTCTCTCAAAAATAGAAAAAGTGTGCAAATGACGGTGTGCAAAATGTGACTGACCGAAGTACTTACGGTGGGAATTATGGTAATGAATGATTCTACATCTTGCAGTAAGTGCTTCATCAAGTGTAAATCTTGTTATTGTTTGCTGGATTTATTGTCATTATCCTTGTCTTTTCTGATCAACAAGCTGTGACCTCTCAGCAAGTATTTTAATTTTGTTTAGTATCTGGTTATGGTTACTGAACAGATGAGAAAGGCTGTCGGCAACACATAGATCATGAAGTTGTTACGTCAGAGTTCAATGAATTCCATATTTGTTGGTTGAAGTTGACGTTTTCATATCAAATCTATAGCAAACAGGAAGAGAAATAGTGATGAGGCCACACTCCATTCTTTATCCAGAACTGTAAAACTGTCCTTCATGAAGAATTCTGCATGTCATGTTTTCTTCAGACGGACTCCATAATGCCTCATCAATTTCCAGTGATTCTATGTCTATAATGTTAAATGCCTTTTCATAGTCAACAAATCCAATGTAAAGAGTTGAGTTCAATTCTAAGCTTTGTTCAATTATTATTCACAATGTGTTGAAAGCCTGCTTGTTGGTCTCTCAGTTGTCTGTCTGTGGACTCCTAGAATCTCTCATGGACTGTCCGGTTTAATATTTTTCCTGGCATATGCCATAAATCGAGGATTCCTCAGCAAAAGAGAAAGTGACAAGAAGACGAAGGCGGCTGTATGACTTGGCCATGTCTGCAAAATGGGAGAAGATCAGCTACCACGACAAATATGAGAAACTAAGAGCCATGGATCCAGCCCTCCAGGACTACCCAGATTTCGCTGGGAGGACAACATTAGACAATCTCTGAAGGACAGAGGACTAGACAGGAACCAGGCCAGGAGGAAGACAGCTGATAAGACAGTATGGCGTTCTCTCTAGCAAATCTCTATACCCCAGGGTAGAAGAGGAGCGACTAAGTAAGTGTATGACTTTTTTCCCTTAATACATCATCATCATCATGTTCCTTATGGCGCATGGAACCACCACTGCCGTTAGTCCCCTTGCAGGAAGCCTGCACCAAGCACTCTTATATTCTTGCAACAGTGGCTTCTAAGGCAATTTGCTTCACATGGTGAGCTTACCAGCCCCATGGTCAAACATGAGAAGATGGGCCATAAGAGGACTTTACTGTATAGAATCTGCTTGAAGGATGAGTCTAAGCTTACTTTCAAGTCTGCAGGAGTGAGGTGATTTCTGAGCATATACTGGTTGGAATTAGCCCAATGCCATTCATTGAGGGTGAAAAACTTGAGGCAATCTATGGAACGATGAAGTCTGTTGTACAGTTTTACCATCCTTTAGAAGAGATAAAAAAAAGTTAATGAAAGCCAAATAATGAAGAAGCAAACTGAATTGGAAAATATAAAGAAATCAAAAGAAATAAAGCCCAACACCAAAATTAAAAATCTTCACTTAAAATGTCAAGTGATTCCTACTGTATGGCTGTGAAACATGGAGAACAGCAAAGACAGACTTTCATAAAAAGTTGCTTGTATAGAACAGTTATGATTAAAATGGTATGATAAGATCACCTAGGTAGAGGAGGAATGACTAAGTAAGATCATCAATGTGGATGGAGTTAATGGGGACAACAAAATCCCAGCAAATACCAGTGCAACAATATGTCAGAACAAGTTGCTGGCGTATGACAGGGCTCACACTGACGAAACCTGATAGCACTACAAGGCAGTCCTTGTTCTGCAATCATCAGGGTAAATGAGGTATAAGGGTAGGATCCCGCATATTGGGAATACTGTGTTAGGCCCATATTTTCTTGACCATTGGCACACTAGGGGTGATGTGGTCAGCATCACACCGGCCGCCTTAACCTTCCCAGAGTTGCTCTGGTACCCAGTTCATGAGGCTGGGTCGACCCTGGAGCCATTTGCAGTCTAAAAAATTCCACCTCAACTAAGTGAGGAATAGGTAGCCAAAAACACACATAGAGAAGGGAACTGGAGACAGGCAGAGAAAAGGATAAATAAAACACGGCAGGAACGTGAACATATGGCATAGGATAGGACGGCTGGGCATGAATCCTTAACTCTTAGTATACGAGCTCAAAAACCACGTTTTTACGAGCAATTTCAGAGAGTACATTTTTAGACATGACTACTTTTACAGATTTTGCATTAAATAATTTATTTATAAAGATAACATAAAGTGTTGTATATCAAAATGTGAAGAAATGAAACCCCTATATCATACATAACTAAATTGTTCAGTGGTTTTAAACATGCATTCACCATAGACAGTAATGTGTGCAGAAAAATTTTAAAATGTAAAAAATTGAAAATCAAATTGTACTTATCAATATGTGTAATTAATTATGGTAAACTTCAACCCCTAAAACTACTTTTATTTTAAACTACATCCATTTTCACATAATGTAGGAAAGTTGCAGTTGTTTCTGAGCACAAATAAAGTTTTTATCATAATTTGAATTTTTAGGGTATAATTTTTTTCCGGACTAATGAATCCTACTAAATTTAATCAAAATCGATCAATATTTCACACAAATTTGAGTTTTCAAACATGAAGTGTACCAGAAATGGCATTAGAACTCTTTTATGGGAAGAAAAGTATGTAAATAATGTTAAATCTTTGGCTATTGACACGGAAACCGTCTAAACCGTCTTCGGCCTTTCTAAAAGGCCGGCCGTAAAATGGGGATCGATCGTTGGCCTTTCTAGAAGGCCAGTCGGATACTAAGAGCTAAGGAGCTAAATGGGTAATAATGACACAAGATTATTAAATCAAAAGCCAATCTTACCTTGGTTTCTTACCCATGAGTCTGAAAGCTATGTCACATATATACGCAGGAAACAGGTGACTGACGTACGTCCAGTATTCATGGAGAAAGCTATGTTTGACAACAAACAAGAAGAACGGGTTTTATTTTGTTATAACTGATAATCAGGAGCCAATGACCCATTCTATTTGGGGCCCTGACCAGTCCACATCTAGTCGTCTTGTACAAAAAATGTTATAGCATAAATAAAATGCTGGATAAAGTAATAACATAAATTTTAATTAGGTGAGGGGCCAGGATACAAACTTCTCCAAAAAGAACAAAAAAAGGATTTCATTATTAGAGTACTTATGATCACTCGCCTATAAATGTGGAACAAGTGTTAAAAAGTATGCCAACACACCCAATGAAAGCAAGACTAGATGGCCTGGCATTGGGACGTCTAAAACATAGCAGCTTTGTCCATCGGGGAAAAAGACTTAAAAGACAGAATCAAGAAGACTTATCCATGAAGACAACACCGCCAAAGCCCACCCTATACCCTGTACCATGGGAACAGGCCAGCAGTGCCCTCCAAATTAATACATCAATCAGTGGTCTCACAAGTGGATATGAGTATAATGATCTGCAAAAATGAACTGCTACATTGAGTATGATCCAAGAAAGCTATCCCGAACAATCATGGATACATGCCTACAAAGATGGATCAGCAACAAATGCTGTTAGGAATGGAGGTGCCGGTATCTTTATCTCATATCCTGACAACCACTATGAGACTAGGCACATTCCCACTGGTAAATTCTGTTCCAACTATACAGCTGAGATTCAAGCTCTAGAGCAAGCTGCAAATATGATTTATAACACCAACTCTGACTGCCACCAGGTAGTCATCCTCACAGATGCACTGTCTGTACTGCAAGCTCTCAAGGGTGGTAAACTCCCACATCTGAGAAATGAACTAAGCAAGGTAGCTGCCAAAAAGCTAACCATACTTCAGTGGGTACCATCCCATTGTGGTGTACCTGGAAATGAAAAGGCAGATAAACTTTCAAAAAAGGGGAGGAGAATGTGAACAAGAAGATAATGAAATCATATACTTTGAGAAAAAGAGAGCTATCCAGGCTATCAGAAGAGAACAGAATGAACCCAACGACGACTACCATACTCTTGACCGGCAGGGACAGATCACCATTCTTCGCCTCAGGACAGGGCATAACAAACTGAATAAACACATGTACAAGTTACGACTGACTGCTTCACCACTGTGCACATGTGGATTAAACAAATAACTGCTGAGCATGTTTTACAGGATTGTCCTCTGTATGACCAGTTAAGAAAAATATACTGGCCCAATGTTTCAACACCAAACTCACAGCTGCATTGAGCTAAAGAGGAACTCCAGCCAACGGTCGAATTCACCATGAGAACTCGTCTGCCGGTGTAAACATCAAAGATGCGATCACAAGCAGAAGAAGAAGAAGACTTGCCTATAACTGTGGAACAGGTGTTAAAAATAGACCTACCTAAGGAAATACATAACATAATTAAACATGATATAACCAGAACAAGTCTTCATCACCTGTCAGCTCCCTAAGGTGCATAGGCTTTCTTCTTCGTTCATCCTGAAAAGGATATAAATTGCGTTGTGTCTGTTTACAGCGAAGCTGCGATATCTGCACCTTTCGGCCGACAAATCCAACTTCAGCACGGCATTTTTGGGACTGGGTTAGCCTTCCCTCTTCGAACCCTACTCACTCAGCCAAACTGCAGTGATGCAGCCTGTTTCCAGGACCACCACTTGGAGGTGGAGTAGGGTCTTGGTCAGCTCTGGTTCGCTGACCCTGACTCAAGCAGTCTAGCTATGGGTCGCTGACTGCATTTCTCACTGTTGATGCGTCTTAGGTCCCGCATAGGCTTTCAACAAACTCCAGTGCCGTCAACTGCAGGTCTTGTCATGTATTCTTCACTCCTTTCATGTCTTGTCTCCAATTCCTTTACCAGTGTCTTCATGACAGGTAGTCCTCTTTTTCTTCTTGTAGTATCGTTAGCTCATGACTGACAAGCAGTCAGTGGTCATCACGCCTAGTGGTGTCTTGTAGGGCAGCAACAAACTGTCCCCATTTTGCTCGGTTGCTGGCCATCTTTCGTGCTGTGCCCCAACTCTGGTTCATGCTTTGCATCTCAGCCTCCACTGTTCTCTGCCAGGTTGTCTCTCTTTTGCTGTCCTTCTGGGGTCCATAGCATGACAGATAGTTGTACTGTAAATATTAAATTCAGCATCAATTTGTTCAGAAATAACTTATGAGGACATTAACTAAGGCAAAAAAACCAAAGTTTTGAAAGGGATAAGTTAAACATAAAAAGATATTGAGGTGATGGCATGGGACAGGAAGACTTGGCATACGTTTGTTGAAGGCCAATGCTCCTTGGGGAGCTGTGTGCTGGAAGATGATAAAAAACAAAAGTAAATAAATGACTTGACAGTCTGTTATCATGGCATGACATTACGTCAACAACAGAAACATTAAATGACTCGACAGTCTGTCATCATGGCATGACATTACGTCAACAACAGAAACATTAAATGACTCAACAGTCTGTCATCATAGAATGACATTAAGTCAACCACAGAAACATTAAATGACTCGACAGTCTGTCATCATAGCATGACATTAAGTCAACAACAGAAACATTAAATGACTCGACAGTCTGTCATCATGGCATGATATTAAGTCAACCACAGAAACATTAAATGACTTGACAGTCTGTCATCATAGCAAGACATTAAGTCAACAACAGAAACATTAAATGACTTGACAGTCTGTCATCATGGCATGACATTAAGTCAACCACAGAAACATTAAATGACTTGACAGTCTGTCATCATGACATGACATTAAGTCAACAACAGAAACATTAAATGACTTGACAGTCTGTCATCATGGCATGACATTTAGTCAACCACAGAAACATTAAATGACTTGACAGTCTGTCATCGTGGCATGACATTAAGTCAACAACAGAAACATTAAATTGCAATGAGGCAGGAAGTTGGGGAGCGACATGGTCAGCTATGCCAGCTGCTGCTTTCTTGTTGTCCCCCACAGATGTCCTTCAGGAATTAAAACAGGATATTAACACACAATCAGACAGTGATAACATTAGAAAAGTGCCATGAATAATCATCATTGTTTTTCTATTCGCTCTGTCTGGAGCACAGAAGCCTGCACCAACCAATCAAAAGCTCTTGCAGTGGTCATTTCTGCAGCAATTACTGTTACATTATGAGGCTGCCGTGGCACAACCTCTAGCTAGTCCATCCTTTACGGCACGCCCGAGAGAGAAGTGTTCCTACTCTTTCTTTGCCTCGTCGTAGACCCTGGGAACTGTGATATAATGAACTCTGTAAAATCCTTCTTACTTGTTACTGACAATGGCTACATTGGGACGTCGGAAGCAACCTTCAAGTGGTGTATGCTTGAATGACTTGTTCACCACGTCACCTAGAAAACATGTAACACAGATCCTGTAACGTGCCAAACATAAATTTTCACGCTGTAAGACCACAATATACGTTACATCTTACTTTACATTTTATTTCTTTTTCCATCCACTGGGGAGCTGAGGGGTAATGATGATAATAGAGAAAATGGCAAAGGACACAACACACACATGGACAAACATTCTGTTTTTTTAACTACAGCTCCTCCCTGCTATCTCCATCTGTAATGTTTGTTGTTCAGTTATCTTCTATAGCAGGGTTGTGGAGTCTGCCAAACAATTTTTCAACTTTGGCTCCAAAAATTTTAGAAGTTCGACTCCGACTACAGATTTTTTAACTAGTGATATGGCATAAAAATTATGTACTTTAATGGAGTTATATGTATAAGTATGGAGTTATATGTATAAGTATGGTATGTGTGTGGATAAATTAATACGTGGCTTTTGTAGAATACATTTTAAACTATTCATTCATTCATACAGTAATACAAAATAACCAATCATCCACACCTGCACACAAATGACTGCTTTGTCAAACACCATGAGGCAAAATAGTTTCATTTTAACACTGACGGGAAAATTGACAGTGTTAACTCTTTGACCCCGCAATTTTTTTCCACCCTGTGGCCTTAATTTTAGTTCATGATAATCTAAAAACAACGCTCAGTGCATTGTTTTGGCACAGGTGTGAAATTTGACCAACGCTCTGAGCGTTGTTCCGGAGTCAACGAGTTAAAAGTTTATTTTAATTTTTTGCTCCTTATGAAGCATGCAGGCACCACAGCAGATGACCCTCTTGAGAGAGCCTGTGTCAAATCACAGGAAATTGACAAACTACTGCTGTGTAACTGTCACAGAGAGTTTATTGATCATAAATTGCCTATATCCTCTTCTTTTTCTTTCACCCGTATCCTCTATTTTATTATCACTCTTTACCTTTTTCCTGTATTTTTCGCATCCATTCGTTTGCGAAAAATATTTTCTTCCCCATTCTCAACTTTATCGTTTCTTTCTCATACTGGTAAACGCATTTATGACATAACGTGTCAGAGAGAGAGCGTTAAAATGCATTCTATGGCATTAAGTGTCAGTGGACAAAACTGTGAACATATTCGTCTGACCAGACATAGGAGCAGACATATGTCTACAGCCTTCCCTGCACCAGACGAAATACGCCGTGAATATTCGCTTTCGCCAGACCTATAGGCGACAAATTTGTCTGCATTTTCACCTGCCACGAGTTGCATCGGCTGAACGCTCAGTGAGGCGCGATAGCCGACATCTCCTCAGCGCAGTTTGAGACATTTGTCTGGAACTCCCAGCTGACAAGGCACTCACGGTTGGCCTGGTCCGCGCGAGGTGTGAAAACGCACGACTGTCAGTTCATGGTAGTCTTCTAGTTATGTAAAGTGTTAAAGACGGAAAGGAGAGATTATTTCGTTTTGCGAAATAAACGTTCACCTCTTTGTCTGTTTGATAGATATTAACCAGAGTTTGAAACTAGATTTTCATTCTTGCTCCTAAATTTTGCAGTAGACAGATCGCTGTGCTAGATCAAAATATCTGTGTTTTGGCGAAGTCTGAGTTATTGGCCATTTTGCCGAGCTCTAGACTACCATTAGATTGCAGTATTCTAGTTCATGGTTTAGTCTGTAGTTCTGTATGGAGGTAAATATATTATATTAAATATCTAGTATTTTGTGAAGTGTTTAAAGTGATAATCGCTTATTTCATATTTCACTAGTTAGATTTGGTGCAGAGTGCTTAATTTATATAGTCTGTATTTTCTAGTGACGTGTTTCAGTGGAAAGCAGAATAAATTATAATTTCTAGCTTAAACAACAATGTAGCTATAATGAATTTAATTTAACTGCTAAATAATCAGACGAGAACAATTTTTCTAAACTAACTTATAAATGCTAGAAGCCTCATGAGTGTTGACGGAATACGCATGTATTCCTAATTCATGAGGATTGATGATTTTTAAATATAACTTATTGCACGGGAAGTTTTAAATGATAAGTCAACTGTGCGCTGCAGCTTAAAACGTAAGTTATATTGAGTACATAATATGTAACATATTTCATATGTGGTTTTTCTTTATTCAGTGAATACTGGGGTGACCCAAACTTTGTCGGCGTTAGTACAGAGTAAATACCTGTGAAGAACTAACCCATTTTCCTTAGAGTGACTTGGCGCAAAATTTTTTACGAGCACTTTAAAGGATAAATGAAGAAACAGGCCTATCGCGCCATATTAAATTCTTCCTGAGAAAAACTCTGGTACAGTTTTAGCCTGTGTGGCAAGTAACTTATTAACGTCAGTAACATTCCGACGGAGTTTGACAAGTGATGTGGTGACCGATTATAGTCCTATCCTGAAAGAACCAACCGACCTGACATTCCTATTTCTAGAAACTAAGCTAGTGACACTGTGCTTGCTATTAACCTTTAGCACGCTGCCGTCGACATATGTCGATGAAGGTAACCTATGCTCTAACCGCCGTTGTCGACATATGTCAACTGCGGATATTTTCGTTTTCTAGCATTAGCATGTGTGTACACGTGATGTCACAGCCGGATGTTAAGTTTTAAACTTCTTTGGAAGAGAGTTTGCTTTCGTTTCCGATTTTTTTTAGTAATGGATGTATTGGCGTTTATTTTCTGTGAATTTTTTCAATCGAAATGAATCGGCATCGAAAACGCGGTCATTTTTGCTCTAGTTTTATTGGATTCTGACGCCATGAGGTAAGGATGAAATTTTTGTCTTTATAAACGCTGATATCGGTTCTCAGAATATGTTTGATGGCTGAGATGGAAACGAAAGTAGAATGGCTTTCCTGGTATGTATTTTTTTAGGGGTTAGGATTAAGTGTGTCGGAAAGGTTTAGGGTTACGGTCGAATATCACGGCTGACGAGAGCGTTTATTCCTTTGCTACTGATGATGGGTGTAACGAAAAGATCGTCATTTGATTTGTATTGGTCTATTGGTCAAATGACTTTCATTGAGATGCAAGGGAAATGGACTCTTCGTGTGTTGGTTATTTTTTTATTTTTTTTTATTTTTTAAAATGTTTTTCTCGTTTTTTTCATCTTTCCTTTCCTCTCTTCCTATCACATCTAACATGAACACAAACAAATTTTATATCATCAGATTCATCATTTATTTATTTATATAAATTCCAAAAATGATAGCAATTGACCAAGAAACACAAAAACTATAGAATTTACAAGTCACCCACTATAAAAATGGGGGGTTGTGAAAAAGAATGCAGCGGCAGGAGCATAGTTTTGGGAAAAGAATGCAGCGTGCTAAAGGTTAACGTTCGTACCTGGACAATTTTATGTGACTTAAACAGACATTCGACAAATAAGCACCCCCAAGGAATCGTTCCCGAAAGCAGAGAATTCAACCCGACTTTTTTGGAACTGGGAATTTCTTGGTCAAGGCTGCCATTGACGATTCTGTAGGTAACTGTCCTGAAAAATTGTATTTTCCAGAAGTGGCTACCAAAGCTGTGAGTATGAGCAAATGCACGTGATCACTGCTGAATGAATAGAGTGAATGCAGGACTGAGTGATTTCTTAATTATTGTAACTTCCTTTATGCAATTTATTGCTAACAATATTTACCCTTAGAAAAGCAGAGTATCAAGTCTGTCCATACCTTAAAAGGGGGAAACCATAGACTCAATCATATGTATCTGTAACTCTTTGGGGTTATCACTTTCTTCTAACGGGACTGTGAGATATATATCCAGGGGAGGACCATACTAACGGGTCTATCACTATTGTAGCATTCCTTGATTTTTATGACTATGTGTATGTTTTTGATGTATTTCATATGTTGTGATGTAAGTTTACTATGATAAATAAACTATACCTACATTTATTTCAGTGTGATGGTCAGTTCGTTCCAATAATATCTATATAATCATTGTTATAGTTGTTCCCATGTCTGTGTGTCTAACTGTCGTCAATTGTATGTGCGTGCACATGATGTCCAAACCTGGCATCCAGCTCTCACCTGTGGCTCCTCGTAGCTGTCAGTATGCGACAGCGGCCACCCCCGGACAACGGCTTTGGCAGGCCGGCTAAACTAGGTGAGGGTAGCCGAATGGTTATAAACCTTCGGTGAGTTAGGGTCTGCCTACCCATGCATGCGAAGACTGGATTCGATAGACTGCGCGGAAGAAACCACCTGTTGGTTCAACGGGCATGACGGCGATTACCAGCAACGCGCTGTGGAGCGTAAGGAGCACGGCGAGGCACGTAGAAAGCCCTGGTCATCCACTGCACCTGACTTCATCTCCAGTCGTCTTGACTTGTCTTGCCACTGGATTGAGATGGACCCAGGCGAGAGAGTGAGGTCGACGAATTGCGCAACTCTTCCTCACTTTAATCCAAATCACCGCGCAAGTCACTCTTTCATCCATTCATCCATCCACTCACAACAAGTCCTGTGGCGATGGGCGAGCGGCGAAGCGGCAGGCGTGGGTACGCTGGCAGTCGTAGTCGCAGACCTACACACAGGCGGCTCAGGCCATATGGTCGTCTTCCACTGATCGGAGCAGCAGTGGGATTCGGCAGCCCCCTGAGTGTCTGAGCAGCCCTCTTTAGGAAAGCACTGCTCACCTCCATGGCATGAGGAAGGGGCTAGAAAAGGTGCCCTAAACATTGCCTGCTTCACCATTACCTAACCAGCTTACCGCGGTTGGTGGGTACCCTACTTCGGTGGGTCGACATATAAGAAAAAGAAAGGACAGATTTTTCCCCCTCATTCTAGGCGCATGGAATGTGCGCACTTTACTTGACAAAGACTTTAACGCAAACAGACCTGAGAGACGAACTGCCCTGATTGGGAGAGAACTGGCCAGGTACAACATTGACATAGCAGCACTGAGTGAAACTCGACTTGCAGGCGAGGGCCAACTTTGCGAAAAGGGTGCAGGTTATACATTCTTTTGGAGCGGAAGAGGAACTGAAGAAAGACGAGAAGCAGGGGTTGGATTTGCAATCAAAACAGCAATTGTCAGCAAGTTAGCGGGGCCCCCAAAGGGAATAAATGACCGACTCATGACGGTCAAGATCCCTCTGTTCTATGGAAGAAAACATGCCACCATCATTAGCGCGTATGCACCAACTATAACAAACCAGGATGATGTCAAGGATAAGTTTTACGAAGAATTACATGCAGTCATTGCATCAGTTCCTAAAGCAGATAAGCTCATCATTCTTGGTGACTTTAATGCAAGAGTAGGCTCAGATAACATCTCCTGGAATGGCACTATTGGTAGGTACGGCGTGGGTCGCTGTAACAGTAATGGACTTCGTCTCCTCCAGACTTGCGCAGAACATGACCTCCTTGTCACCAACACCATTTTTCGACTTCCTACCCGCAACAGGACCTCCTGGATGCACCCTCGCTCAAAGCATTGGCACCTAATTGACTATGTAATTGTTAGGAAGAAGGACAGGCAAGATGTCCGGGTGACCAAGTCCATGTGTGGTGCCGAATGCTGGACTGATCATCGCCTCATTGCATCTAAACTTAAAATTCGTATCCAACCAGCGGGCGCCCTCAGGGGAAGAAAACTCAAAAGAGGCTGGATGTCACCAAACTAAAGAAGACAAAAATCAAAGTCATTTACTGACACCTTAGAAGACCGTCTCAAATCTATCTCGCTAGACGGCCAAAGTGTGGAAACAAATTGGGCAGCCCTAAGTGAGCAGATCTACAACACTGCTACAGAGGTCCTGGGTCCTTCCATCAAGAAACAAAATGACTGGTTTGATGAGAACTCAGATGATATAAAGCAGATGTTGGCTGAGAAACACCATCTCCATAAAGCATATTTAAATGATCCAAAATCTACATCCAAGAAAGACGCTTTCAACAACATGCGTAGAATCGTCCAACATAAACTACGCCAGATGCGGGATTTATGGCTGAGTAATAAAGCAGATGAGCTCCAAGGCTTTGCTGACAGCCATGACTTGAAAAACTTTTACCTTGCACTCAAAGCGGTCTATGGTCCAACATCATCAGGATCATTTCCCCTCCTTAATGCAGATGGAAAAACACTAATTACAGACAAGGAAAAAATGCTCCAACGCTGGGCTGAACATTTTAATAATATCTTGAACCAGCCATCATCTATTAACGACGAAGCCATCATCCGCCTGCCCCAAATTCCTATAAATGAAGCATTAGATGATGTACCAACTCTGGAGGAAACTAAAAAAAGCGATTCGTCAACTGTCTAGTGGAAAGGCCCCTGGCTCCGATTCAATTCCTGTTGAGGTTTATAAAGATGGCGGTGCAGTTCTGATAGAGAAACTTCATATGATCTTCCAGCAAATGTGGCAGAGTGAAACCATCCCACACGATCTCAAAGATGCCTCAATTATACATCTATATAAACGTAAAGGTAATCGCCAAGACTGCAACAATCATCGAGGCATCTCTCTTTTATCAATCGCTGGGAAGATATTCGCCAGAATCCTTCTTAATCGCCTTACGGCTCATCTTGACAAAGGTCTTTTACCTGAAAGTCAGTGTGGATTCCGGAAAGAACGTGGAACCACAGATATGGTGTTCGCTGCAAGACAGCTACAAGAAAACGGTGAGCTATCAGAGCCTTTCCCCGTCTCAAATGGAGTTAAACAAGGGTGCGTACTTGCACCGACTCTGTTCAGTATCATGTTTTCTGCTATGCTGACTGATGCTTTTAGAGACGGGGACACAGGAATCGACATTAGTTATCGTATTGATGGAAAATTGTTTAACCTTAGGAGGCTTCAAGCAAAAACCAAGGTCAAATCACATACCATCAGAGATCTTCTGTTTGCTGATGATTGTGCCCTCAATGCTGGCTCAGAGGCTGATCTGCAGCATAGTGTGGATAGATTTTCCGAAGCCTGCGCCAACTTTGGGCTTACCATCAACACGAAGAAAACAGAAATCATGTACCAACCAGCTCCTGGCACAGTTTATACTGAGCCAGTCATCAAGGTTAATGGTGAGAAACTGAATGTTGTGAACAGATTCACATACCTTGGTAGCACACTATCCCAGAACATTGTCATTGATGATGAGGTGAACACCAGGATCTCCAAAGCCAGCAGCACATTTGGCAGACTATACACCAACGTTTGGCATCGAAGTGGCATTAGTCTACAGACAAAGCTGAAGGTGTACAGAGCTGCGGTGCTTCCAGTGCTGCTATATGCATGTGAAACATGGACTGTATACAGGCGCCACATAAAGAAGCTAAACCACTTCCATACAGTCTGTCCCAGGAAGATAATGAACATCAAATGGCAAGACAAGATCCCGGATACCGCCGTTCTTGACAGAGCTGGTATCCCTAGTATGGATACTATTCTGATGCAGTCACAAATTCGCTGGGCAGGTCATGTAGTCCGCATGCCAGACCATCGACTGCCAAAGATACTCTTTTATGGTGAGATGCAGAAGGGTAAACGCTCCCATGGTGGCCAAAAGAAGCGCTTCAAAGACACGTTAAAGACGTCATTGAAAACCTTTGACATAAACCCAGACACATGGGAAGCTGCTGCGCAAGACCGAACTGCTTGGCACACATCTCTTCGTAAAGGTGCAGCAGCATGCGAATCATCCAGAAGAGCAGCAGCGGAACAGCGGAGACAAGCTAGAAAGGACCGTGAAATAAAACCTTCACATGAAGCAAACATTCCCTGCCCACACTGTCCAAGATCTTTCCAGGCCTGCATCGGGCTCTTCAGTCACCTTCGTGCCCATAGACTAACCTAACATATTCTTAAATAATTGGATGAACAGAGTGGTCTTCATCACCCGTGATGGACGAACAACCAACCATATTAAATATATATATTTTTTTATAGACTGTCTGACTCCTTTGGATCTGTTGTAGAAGATAGGCGGAAAGAGAGAGAGATTCTGTAGCTGGTTCCCTTGCAAGGAAGTCTGCAGTCAAGCCCATGCTCCAGCAGCAATGATTCTCAAGTAATTTGTTTTACCTCATGCCAGCACTATGCACAACCTCATATTAGTAGCCTTTTACAACACGTCACAGGAAAAAGTAGACCTATTCTTTGTGTCTCATCAGAAGCATCCGAGAACTAGACTTGGTGTTCTTCACAACACTTATGTTTAAAAAAGAATGGTTAATATACATCAACAGCATTTCTTACTAATATCTCCCCATGTGAACGGCTTAGCACCACCAGTTGTTACATGGTAGATGAGGATATTCTTTGGCTTGGCAACGGCAGTGTACCAGGCCACAGCTATCATGATGTTCACAGGTATGTCCACTGGTACAATGTCTGCTGAAGCTTTGGACTCTCCTTTCATTGAGCGCAGGAGGCCGCGTCCAGCCTGCACAAAATGACACAAGTAGGTGAGTAATGTGGGACCAATTCTTTTGGTATGGGTGCGAGTCTCAGATAATTAATAACCAAACAAGTCAACTCATCATTCTCATTTCCTTTTTCACTCCCTACGGAGCACAGAGCCACTGCAGTGGGTTCCCTTACAGGAAGATTTCACCAAAGCATTCATATGCTCTTGCAGCAGTTATTTCTATAGCAATGTCTTTTGCATGATGAGGTGTTACAGCTGTCCAAATAGTCATCTTTTCTTTTCAAAGACTGTGAAAACTGAATAAGTTAACTCCAACAACAAAACATCCATACAGACTAATGTACAGACAGTGACAACTTACAGCAATATAGATACCACTTGGTCCATTGTAGTTATCAATCCAACCCTGCAAAAGATAAAAATCACAGCTGTAAGAAAGTAGCACAAAACTGGATAAAGCTGGGCCCAAATACTGCCAAGTACTCATTACCCCTGTTCACAAACATTTCCAGGCACTAGATTCCCTTTGTTCATAAGCAATTCCTTGCATGGAGGCATATCTGGAGTCATCCTTATATGATCACCAGCTATGCACAGCGCAAAAGTATGTAGATTTGGATCTGAACCTCTGTCTGTGAGGCTAATTACACCCTCACTGACTCTTGAAATCATCCGCACACTTCAAGGGATTCCCTCTGTGGTGAAACATGTTGAGAACCCAGCATTGCACATGAAGCTTGGAGCAGTTACTTGAGCCCTAGACATAACTCTGGCTTTGACCTGGTTGCCTGTGTCACCGTGGAGTCTTCACAGCATTATTCGTGCTGGGGTTAGTTCAGATGAACAGTAATTTGGTGTTGATAAAATAACAGGGTATGAGAAAATGGTTTAAGAAATGTAAATAATTTACTAAATGGACTATTTGTTCTATAGATGGGAGACAAAAGCCAGCATATATGTGCTTGGTTGGTAAGGGAGAGAACTATTTTTGATGTAAATATTTTCTGCGAGTACATAATTCTGGTTTACAAAATTTGCATAACGATCGTGTTTAATAAGCTTGAAGTAAGAGAACATAGCATTTACCACTAAGGGAGATAACCATAATATTAGCGCCCTTTAGAGTTAAGTGAACAGAGAGCAGAATAAACGCACGAGAAAAGTGAGCAAAAGTGTAAACATTTATAGAATGAAGCTCACTGAGTTTTTATGAAGGTATTAACCGTGAGTTTTACGAGATAGGTGAGTGAATTGAAGAATGGACCAATCGCAATGACTGGTAAAACAGGAATACGGTTCATGGGAATGAATTGAAGGACAGTACACATTTCGACGCGCTGGTGAGCGGTCGTGTTTACTCAGTCCAGGCGGCGAACCCAACGAAGCAAGTTGTGAAATTGCTGGGCTCAAGAAGTAACCTGTGGTTGACAGAAGTTCAATACAGAGAAAGTAGATAGCTCTAGATTGAATAGTGGTAGGAATTCTGGACACTAGATTAAACTGTGCTTTAAACCTAAGGCTAGCTTATAGGGGTGCCTAGTAGGAATTGTGATAAGTATTTGGAATTTCTTTGACTCTGGTAAGATTGACTTTTCATGACTTTTATCATATTTTGTATAAACTGATATAAAAAGAGAACCGTGGTGCAGAAATATAGCCAACGAATTACCAGAGGGTAATGCTGCTCAGGTTTAAGGGAGCAGTTAACAAAGAGAGAACATTGAAGGTGAACTTGAGAAGACTAAGTACAAAGTGGACAACTCATGTACAGTAGATATACAGGATTAGCTGTCATGAATTGAAGGAGAAGTATAGTCTACGTCTAGAGTAAGAAGTAAGAGTTTGAAATGCTCTAACATCTACAGAGCTTATTCTGTCTCATGTCAGCGTAAGTATGGTGAATGCCATATGAGTATTAGACATTGTTTGATTATTTCAAGTGTAACTATTGATTTGAAAAGGTTGCATTTAAAGGAGTTAAGCCTAACTAGGTTGAGATTAGGAGAGAAAATGACCCCAAGGAAGTAGAGAAACTATTATAGAAATCATGAGGGAAATAAATAGAAATAGAGAATGAACTTTAGTAGTCTATGTACATAAAGAAAGGAGCGAGAGCCTGCAGCAGAATCAGTATATACCTATGTTTTGAGAGACGTAATGGAATCAGGTGGAAGACATGAAGACATTGAATTTGAGAACTGTGTCTGATAAATTAATGTTTGAAGATCATGGATATTGACTCATGTAAATAAAATTGTTTGAAGTTGAATCACAACACTCCAGTTGCTTTCATGTGTGAAGAGATTGAGGAATAGATTTTTTCGTTGTTTTCATCTTTCCTTTCCTTTCTTCCTATCACATCTAACATGTACACAAACAAATTTTATATCATCAGATTCATCATTCATTCATTTCTATACAGTCTAAAAATTAGAGCAATTGACCAAAAAACAAAAAAACTATAGAATTTACAAGTCACCCACTATAAAAATGGGGGGTTGTGAAAAAGAATGCAGTGGTTGGGCAAGTTTTCTGAATTTTTATGCAGCGTGCTAATGGTTAAGAAAGAAAAGCCACTAATATGAGATAGTCGCTAGAACCAACAAGGAGAGAAGAACGAATCCTGGGAAATAAGGTGACGAACCATATCTCATCCAAGAATCCACAACTCTGGCGGAAAGGGCCAGTAAAAGAGATAACTCTCACTTGGAAGATAAGTCCGTTAGAGAAGTTGACTACTTGAATTAATAACTAGGCCTGCCACAGTCACCTAGTACAAAGCTATTGATAAAAGAACACCGGCACTGTCACATATTACTATTTGGTGCCATAACCAGTCCTCTGTCCACGGGCACTGCTACACCTGCATGCAGGAGGATCTCACTATGGACCCTATGATGGGGCAGGGGGAGCTGAGAAGTGGCTTTGTGTAGGATGTGACGATTCCTTGGGAGAGCTCAGAATCAGAGCACAGTACAAGGGGCTTGACATAAGTCTTGGTCCTGACCATGAAGGAGTCACAGGAGGAAGATGAAACTTGGCACATTAAAAGTTCATCATATTTGGACTGAATGTGTGAAGTACGCGTTTGTTTTTTCAATGGGTTTTCCCGCAACGGTGCACGGCGCAATGTACCCTATTGACCGGATCTGCTGCTCCAAAGATTTGACAAAACAATGGAAAAGAAGGAGGCCAGAGCTGTGATAAAATTTCTGATGTTTCAAGGAAAAACACCTACAGAAATACACAGGGAGATGGAACCAGTGTTTCATGATTCTTGTCCTTCATATACTTCGGTAAAAAAACTGGTGTCAACAGTTTAAGTGCGGCTGCTCAAATGTTGCTGATCTGCCAAGATCTGGTAGACCAGCCTCAGAGTGCAACGATGAAAATGCAACAAGAGTGAAGAAAATCATTGACCAGGATCGAAAAATGACAATTGTGGAGATAGCTAGTAGAGTAAAACTGAATGAAAGAACAGTTTATAGAATTTTACACAACAGACTGAACATGAGAAAAGTGTGTGCACGCTGGGTTCCGCGACTGTTGACACATGAACAGAAGCAAACGAGGGTAAATTGCTGTCAACAGTTGCTCAAAAAGTGTCAGTCAAAAAACTTTTTGGAGACCATGGTGACAGTAGATGAGACTTGGGTACACCATTATGACCCCGAATCCAAAATTGCCAGCATGCAATGGAAAACCCCGGGCTTCCCAACACCTGTCAAGCCGAGAGCGCAGAAATCTGCAGGAAAAGTGATGCCAAAGGTGTCCTGTTGAAAGATTGTCTGCCTCGTGGCAACACAGTTAATGGACAGTACTATGCAGATCTTCTCACCAAACTAAGAAAGGTTGTGACCAGGAAACGAGGGATAACGTGCACTCAAAATCTTCCTTTGCTTCAAGACAACGCGCCCTCTCACAAAGCACAGCTTGTGCAGCTAGCAGCCAACGATTTGAATATTGAAATTCTTCCACACTCACCATATTCTCCAGATTTGGCTCCATCAGACTTTTTTCTATTCCCAAATCTTAAAAAACAGCTAAAAGGAAATCATTTTGACAGCGATGAAGAAGTTATACTGGCATGTGATGACTGGTTTAGTTTGAAAAATAAGGTGTTTTACTCCCAAGGTCTTTTCAAGGTCAAGCAGAGATGGCAGAAGTGTGTCAATTCAGACGGTGGCTATATTGAAAAGGAATAAACATTATACAAAATTTCAGCTCTCTGTGACATGTCCTTCATGGTCAGGCCCAAGACTTATGTCAAGCCCCTTGTATTTTAGCTCAGCATATTTGGAGAGCCCCCTTGGATGGTGGAGAATGCGCAGTATGGCACATGCTTCTTCCTCCTAGCTTGGAACCAGATGTGATGATCCTTTAAATGCAAGTCAAACTTGAGAAACAGGAACGCAGGACTTCAACTTAACACGTTTAGGAATGGCAGAAAAGCCACAGGAAAAGCTTAGATCTGTGGATAATACCAAGGAGTCTTTAACTTGGTATTGGCTGCAAAAGAGCAATAAGCTCAGCAGCCCTAGTTTTACAACAACAAGCAATTTCAGGCACTAGATTACCCTTGTTCGCAAGCAATTCCAGTCTCTAGATTCCCTTTGTTCATAAACAATTCCAGGCACTAGATTACCCTTGTTCACAAACTGTTCCAGGCACTAGATTACCCTTGTCCACATGCTATACCAGGCACTAGATTACCCTTGTTCACAAACAATTCCAGTCTCTAGATTCCTTTTGTTCATAAATAATTCCAGGCACTAGATTACCCTTGTTCACAAACTATTCCAGGCACTAGATTACCCTTGTCCACATGCTATACCAGGCACTAGATTACCCTTGTTCACAAACAATTCCAGTCTCTAGATTCCCTTTGTTCATAAACAATTCCGAGGCACTAGATTACCCTTGTTCACAAACTATTCCAGGCACTAGATTACCCTTGTCCACAAGCTATTCCAGGCACTAGATTACCCTTGTTCACAAACAATTCCAGGCACTAGATTACCATTGTCCACAAGCTATTCCAGGCACTAGATTACCCTTGTCCACAAGCTTTTCCAGGCACTAGATTACCCTTGTTCACAAGCTTTTCCAGGCACTAGATTACCCTTGCTCACAAACAATTCCAGACACTAGATTACCCTTGTTCACAAACTATTCCAGGCACTAGATTACCCTTGTTCACAAACAATTCCAGGCACTAGATAACCCTTGTTCACAAACAATTCCAGACACTAGATAACCCTTGTTCACAAACAATTCCAGGCACTAGATTACCCTTGTTCACAAACTATTCCAGACACTAGATTACCCTTGTTCACAAACAATTCCAGACACTAGATTACCCTTGTTCACAAACAATTCCAGACACTAGATTACCCTTGTTCACAAACTATTCCAGGCACTAGATTACCCTTGTTCACAAACAATTCCAGACACTAGATTACCCTTGTTCACAAACAATTCCAGGCACTAGATTACCCTTGTTCACAAACAATTCCAGGCACTAGATTATCCTTGTCCACAAGCTTTTCCAGGCACTAGATTACCCATGTTCGCAAACAACTCCAGGCTCTAAATTACCCTTGTTCACAATCAATTCCAGGCTTTAAATTACTATTGAACACATGCTCTCAGCTAGCAAGGTGTCATTAGGGCAAGGGCAAAAAACATGGCGCCACAACAAAGTGCTAAATGAGCTGGCTGCGACAATAGATCTGGCAAGGATGAAGGCGAATAGCAATGTCAGGCCAAACACCGCAAACACATACTTTCTGAGAGCAGGAAAGTCAGCACACCTAAAACCGAGTAAATCAGGTAGCAGTGTACCATCTCTCCTTGACTGTGCAAATGACTGGGAGATGGCGGTAGACCTACCTGGAACAGGGGCATATCCAGGGAGTATCAGGAAATCTCAAAGATGGCCGGATATAGTGCTGCATTCTTCATCATCGCACCAGGTTATATTGATTGAACTGACCGTGCCATTTGAATCCAGATTGGAAGAGCAACATTTGTTCAAAGCGGCCAAGTATAGTGATCTGGCCGCGGATCTGAGACACGATGGGTTCACTGCAAGGGTCATGACTGCTGAGGTGGGTGCAAGAGGGCTCGTGGCTGCATCAGTGTATGATTTATTGAAACTGTTGGGGCTGAGGGGACAGTCGAGAACAAGGGCACTGAAGAGGCTTAGTGAAACTGCGGAAAAGACTGTAACAGGGTAGACTATTAAGTAGCTACAACTGTTAGCCTTATAGTAAAGTATTTTATGAATGACTAGTTAGATAAATAAACCCCTAGTCAAGAATCAATGACATCATCAGTCATGACACACATGAACCTATGATGTCATCAAACCTTGTGTGGACTCATACAAGTCAGACCGGAAAACATTTAGATTAGAGAGAACTTTAAACAATGGTTGGTCATCATCACATAGAAACAATAATTTTAGACTAGAGGATTCGTAGATGGTTAGGTTAAAGATTATTTCAACAGTCCACTAGCCCCCAAGACCAATCATTAGAAGGTTTCCGGTCTTAACTCCAATGAGAAATATTTCCTCTGGCAAGCCATAGCACCAGACAAGTATAAAGACTGATGCATCTTAGTAACCAGAGAGAGCTTGAGACAGTAACTCAATGCTAGAGTCAAACCAACATAGGGCGTTCTTTAGATTAGGTTTGGAGCAACCTGGCGCTACATCTACTATTGAACGAAAAAGCCCTTGACTCCTACGGTTTGGATAATAATATCCGTCTAGAGATCTCCTACCACCCAGGACAGTTAAGTGACCCAGCACTAACCCCTGCAACGATTATATTTGTGGTTCACTCCACAGGACGTAAGTTCGATTTAGTTATAATTGAGGTCTCGAATCGAATTTTCATTTCGTTAGGATTTCCACAGAGGTAACAAAACAACTACAGTATTGAGGAGCCGTAAGCCTTTCGCCTTGGAGGCTAAAGCTGGCAGTTTTACTTTCCCCCACCAGAAATTCTTATTGAGCTGCCACATTTTCCTCATTTTGCAATGAAACAAAATAAAGGATATCTTTTTAAAACTACTAAACTTTTCAAGTAACCTGCACTATTGAAGTTTCCTTTGACTGTTCGAGTTACTGATTATATATAACCCTTCAAGATCAATATTAAAACCGTAAAGGCACTTACGAGTTCTCTTAATTACCTGGGTTGTTCCTCTCTTCTGGAAGCAACACCTCTGGTGAATAACCAGTCTTCCCCAGAAGAACCACTACAAAGAAAGTCTTGGGATTATTTCCCTTATATCAAGTGATATACAGATTTTCATCCCCTTCCATAAAATCCACGGTCACACTAGTCTTGACTTTTGGTGCCGTTTCCCGTCCACTCCTTCCTTCCCCGGTCACAAGACTTCATGCTGGCTGTGGAACAACCGCAATGGGCTATGGAATTCGGGACAGTAAACTCTGCGGTACAGAAAACATCAGGAATTTTTCTAAGTCCACAATACGTTGAGTTTTTCGGTGTACTGGTGAAAGGGCTGTGACTGACGGGCAACACGTGGCGTATATTATAAGAGGTGTTGGGCGCAGGTGTGTCAGTGTCTGTCCCTAGGCGTGGTGTGTGGCGGAACGAACGGAATAATTTGTCTTCTCTTTGTTACTTTCACAACTGCCTCCACGGCTGGCAGAGTTGTAGATTTTAAAGTTGCTACCAAAGTAAAATGGGTTCATTTTCATTACAAGACAACAGGAGGCTGAGACACTTGGGAGTCATGACCCAAGTGGGCCCGCCCCCTTAGAGTGTAAAGGAGTATACAGGGCCGAAACACTTGTTCGACGGGTGGACTACTTCTGATGATCAGATTGCCTCCTGTTGTATCGCTCCGTATAGAGTTTCCTATCATACCATTGTTCACAATCAATTCCAGTAACTAGATTACCTCTGGATGTCAAACCCACAGCTAATATAAACAACTGGTATCATCTTGAGATGGTTTGACAAAAAAATATGAATTCAAATGTCAAAGCAGTCCTCTCATACTTGACTCTGAAACATCTTCTTCTTCTTTGATCCTTAGCCGCCGACCGTCAAAGCAGTCAGTGGCCATTATGCCTGGTGGCGTCTTGTAGGGCAACAACAAATTGATTCCACTTTGCTCGGTCGGTGGCCATCCTTCGTACAGTGCCCCAACTCTGGTTCATTCTTTGCATCTCAGCCTCCACAGTCCTCCGCCAAGTTGTTTTTGGTCGGCCTCTCTTTCGTTTTCCTTCAGGGGTCCATGGCATAGCTGTTCTTGTGATGGCATCGGGGTCTCTTCTGAGGACATGGCCAACCCAGCTCCAGCGTCTGCCAGCTATGATGGTGTGCATGTCCTCTTGCTTGCTCCGAGTAAGCAGATCTTGGTTGGTGATGATATTCGGCCAAAAGATTCGGAGAATTTTTCTTAGGCATGTTGTGTGAAAAGAGGACAATTTCGACATTTCCTTCTCTGTAACTCTTCAACTCTCCGCGCCATAGAGAAGCACAGAAAGCACACAGCTCTGATATAATCCTAATTTTGTGCTTGTGCTGTACTGAGAGGACTTCCAAATGTTGTTTAGACTAAAATAGGCTGTTCTTGCTTTGTTCATTCTGTTGTTGATGTCTTTGCTTGCTCCGCTGTCTGGTGTTACTATGCATCCTAGGTATGTGAAGGCATCTGTCTGTTCCAGTTGCTGATTCCTTACTGATATGGGCTCAGGGCTGCTCACATTGAGCGTCATGACCTCTGTCTTCTTTAGGTTGATGTTCAAGCCCACCTGCTGGCTATACTTATTAAGTCTATCCGTTTTTTCCTGGATGTGTTGATGTGAATGTGCTAGCAGTGCAATGTCATCTGCATATTCCAGATCTTCCAATGTAGAAAATGTAGTCCATCTTATTCCTCTTGGATTGCCCTCTGTTGTCTGGCGCATCACCCAGTCTATGACTGTTAAAAATAGAGTGGTTGATAAGGGGCATCCCTGTCATACTCCTGTCTTCACTTCAAAGGTTAGGTTGCTCTGCCCAATGCTACACGTAAAGTTGGCATAAAGGCTTTTTATGATTGACACTATGCAGCTTGGAATTCCATAAGCCCTCAGTATTTTCCATAAACTGTCCCTATGTATACTGTCAAAAGCCTTTTCAAAATCAACGAAATTAATGTACAGCTGTCTTTGCCATTCTGAGCACTGCTCTATAATGTTCCTGAGGGTAAATATATGATCTACACATCTTCTGTTCTTTCTAAATCCTGCTTGTTCTTTCCTCTGTTTGTGGTCTACTGCTTTTGAGATTCTCTGTATAATTATCCTGCCTAGTATTTTGCTGGGAACTGAGAGAAGAGTTATTCCTCTCCAATTATTGCAGTCTGCAAGATCTCCCTTCTTGGGCAATTTGACAATTATTCCTTTTACTCTGAAACATGCCAGACTCCCAAATGACAACCAACAACCTGCAGACTTCCATTAACGAGGCAGAAATAGAAATATTAAAATGGTATGACAAGATGACTAATGTGGTACTGACAGTGGAGTAACATGACAGGACAAGATGTTAGCATTGATTAAAGGTAAAGGTAGTCTCATAGCAGAGACTGTAGTTAAGTGTTAGAGACTTCACTATACTAGGTGCAGCTTTCTTTATGACTAGTTCCCTTCCTCTCTGCGTCTTCCTTGTGTAATCCAAGAGCAGAGTCAGGTACCCATTTACAGCTGGGTAGATTGGAGCATGGCATTACCTGATTTTGATCCTGGAACTCGGTAACTAAGCAGCGAGAGGAAATTGCTCTAACCACTTAACCAATCGGACGCTTTTAAACTGGGTAAGACACATTCTGCCTTCACTGATGCTTATACCTTGAAGAGGTAAAGCAGCTTGAGTACCCTGACAACCCTCAATGCTATGCCAGCAGGAGTTTTACTCCTGGCAGGTTCTACCAAGCTGGACAGGTCTGCGCGGGTAGGGATCAGACTAAAGCTGGCACCCTGGGTCTCCAGGGTTGGAGGTTTTAGCACAGGGCCGACATCCCTGTCTATGTACAAAAACAATCACATTACAGAAACAGCAACAGATGAAAAATCTTTGATGAGGGACAGACATCCAGAGTCTGAGGCTCGTATGACTGACAGTGATGAAAGCTAAAAGGAAGCCACTACTGGCATGAAAATGGATGACATGATCGCAAAACACAAAACCAGAATTGGACTCTGGAACATCAGAATTATTAATGAGGCAGGAAAAGTGAGGCAGATCACAACAGAAATGAGGAACTACAGGTTACATATCCTGGAATATGTGAGAGCAGATCGAATGGGACTGGGAGAATAAAAACAGCAACAGGAGAAACAGTACTTGACTCTGGAAGAGATGATGAACAGCACAACGAAGGTGTAGCCATTATCCTAAAGAAAGGAACAGAAAGGTCATTACTAGAATGGAAGCTCATCAATAACAGACTGATAAGAACAAGAGTGAGGCGGCGATTCACCAACACCACAATAATACAATGCTATGCACTAACAAATGAGAGCGATGATGACAGGTCAAGGACGAATTCTATCAACAGCTACAAAAGGAAATAGAAACTGCATCTTAATATTCTTCTTCTTCTTCCTCGTTCGTCCTGAAAAGGACGTTGGTTGAGTTGTATCTGTTTACAGCAAAGCTGCGATATCTGTGCCTTTCGGCCGACACATCCGACTTCAGCATGGCATTTTTTCAGGACCGGGTTTGCCTTACCTCTTCGATCCCTACTCTCTCAGCCAGACTGCAGTAATGCAGCCTATTTCCAGGACCACCACTTGGAGGTGGAGTAGGGTCTTGGTCAGCTCTGGTTCGCTGACCCTGACGCAAGCAGTCAAGCTATGGGTCGCTGACTGCATTCTCTGTTGCTGCGTCTTTGGGTCCCGCACCTAGATATGATCGAGACCTCAATGTGAATGTTGGAACGCACAATACACATAATGAAATAGTAATGGGGAAATGCGGTAGCGGAACAGCAAACAAGAATGGGGATAAACTAATAAGGTTCTGCAGCATTAACAACTTGATCATTGGAGGAACGCTTCGGCCATACAAAGAAATTCACAAATTAACAAGGGAATCACCAAATGGCCGGGATGGAAACCAGATAGACCACATTGTGATCAATGATAGATGGAGGCATTCATTACAAGGTGTGAAAGTAAGAAGAGGTGCAGATGTGGGAAGTAATAACCACTTAGTAGTAGCAAGACTGAAGGTGAAACTCAGAACTGCTGGACCAGTTATAACTAAACAGAAAAGGTATAACATCATTAAAGTGAAGGACCTCCTCACCAGAAAAGCTGTTGTGGTTGATATAAAAAGACGATATCAAATTGCCAATAGCCAGGAAAAAACAGCGACTGATGATGTTGACCAAAAATTCAACACCACTTCAACAATATATAAGTATATAAACTAATAAAACGGTATTGAATCAGTTTTACAAATAACAGTTCACATGAAACAAGGGACGTTTCGGGTTTTACCCTTCGTCAGCCACAAACAGGTGACAAAGACAAGAATTACATATAGGCCTAGGTACTACAAAAACATACGGTGATAAGAAACAATACAAAATGAGCGATACAAGCAGATGGAAAAAGTACAATGATAATACAAGAAAATCGAAAAACCTAACAGAAATACCAAAGCAAGAAAGTAAATAATAAACGAAACGAAAAAGAGAGAATGAACAAAACTTCGGAACAAGTAAAGGTCACTTAGCTAGAACGGTATATGCTTGGAATACACAAGACCGTAGTACTCTCTCAAAGAAATCTCGAAGGAAGTGGCATATCAGATAGCAACAATTTTTAAAGAGATACAAAAGGATATGAAACGAACCAAAACCAAAACATAAGAAGATAGATCGAAAAAAAAACAACAAATAAAGAAGAATGAAAAAGAGAGAAAAGCTACCAGAATTTATGCAAAATAACATTGTTTCAACAATATATAAGGAAAGCAGCAAATCATGCTTGGGATTCCAGGAAACAAAGAGACAAGAATGGATAACACCAGATACGTTAAACACCATAACGGTGAGATAACAAATGAAAAGAAAGAAAACAATCAAAGTCCCCCAGGTTAAAGGACATATATAGTAAACAGAACAGTCAGCCGGACAAGGAAGTAAAACGTCAAACCCGAAATAAAAAAAGGAAATTCCTAGATGATCTTGCAAGACAGGCAGAAGTGGCAGCACTGAGAAATGAACAAAAGAACAGTAGCACAGTATATAAAATAACTAAAACCATCAGCGAAAAACGGGGTGCAAACAATATTACGTTAGTAAGAGATAAGCAAGGTTTGGTTTGGTTTCAAGGACTATCTTCATTGCACATGGACAACTCCATCAGTGCTCCAATCTCCTCCATTAGATCACACAAGGAGGATCTCAGCACAGTGCATGAACTCCATAGCACCGGCGAGAATCCCAATGTGTGTACATAAGAATCACACATTCTATAAATATTTTTGTAGTGAGTAGGTTTCTAATTTTTACCAAGCCAGCAGCCTTACAGCCTACTCTTTACGATTTCCAACTGCCGTGGGATTTTTAACGTGCGCAACTTGCACACGGGACCCCCAATTTTTCACCCTTATCCAAGAAGGCTAAACATCCGATCTCCCTACGCAGGAGACGGGAAAGGGGGGGGGGTGTTATGACATCATTAGGACCACTGGTTCTGAAAAAAAATTTCCATAAATTATATTACCTCAACTGGGAATCAAACCGGTACCTCTAGAATTCGAGGTGGACACCATACCTCTTAGCAACTTCGAACCCCAGTAAGCAAGGAAATCTCATCACCTCAGCACAGGGGCAGGAAACAAGATGTGCAGAGCACTTCAGAGAAACACTGAATAAGGAACCTCCAGAGACGCAGATGAATGTTCCTGAGGCTGAAAATGATCTAGACATAAATATAGACATTCCACGAAGAGAGGAAATCATCACAGCTATCAAAGGGTTAAAGAATGGAAAAGCTCCTGGTCACGACAATTTAAATGCTGAGTTATTCAAGGAGGACCCTGAACTAGCAGCAGAACTATTAGAACCACTATTTGCACAAGTCTGGAAAACAGAGACAACACCAACGGAGTGGAGTAAAGAATAATTGTCAAATTGCTCAAGAAGGGCGACCTTGCAGACTGCAACATCTGAAGAGGAGTTATTCTCCTCTCAGTTCTCAGTAAAATACTAGGCAGGATAATCATCCAGAGAATTTCAAAAGCAGTTGACCATAAATTGAGGAAAGAACAAGCAGGGTTCAGAAAGAACAGAAGATGTGCAGATCATATATTCACTCTCAGTAACATTATAGAGCAGTGCTCACAATGGCAGAGACAGCTATACAATAACATTGTTGATTTTGAAAAGGCTTTAGACAGCATACACAGGGACAGCCTATGGAAAATTCTGAGGACTTATGGAATTCTCAGCTGCATCATTTCCATCATAAAAAGCCTCTATGATAACTTTACCTATTGTGTTGGGAAGAGCAACCTAGCTGTGAAGGCAGGAGTACGACAGGGATGCTCCTTATCAACCACTTTATGTTTGACAGTCACAGACTGGGTAATGCGCCAGACAATAGAGGGCAGTCCAAGAGGAATAGGATGGACAATGTTTTCTACACTGGAAGATCTGGAATATGCAGATGACATTGCACTACTAGCACACTCACATCAACACAACCAAGAAAAAACAAATAGACTGAATAAGTATAGCTAGCAGGTGGGTCTGAACAGCAGTCTAAAGAAGACAGAGGTCATGACACTCAATGTGGGCAATCCTGAGCCAATAACAATAAGGAACCAGAAGTTAGAACAGACAGACACATTTACTTATCTAGGATGCACAGTAACACCAGATGGCAGAACAAGCAAGGACATTAACAACAGAATGAATAAAGCGAGAACAGCCTTTGCTAGTCTCAACAACATTTGGAAGTCTTCTCATGTTACGGTATATGATATTAACGCCGTCTGCTAAAGGTTATCAGACGTGCAATTGTAAAGGTTAAGGCATTTAATATATTGCGATAGATGTTTCAATTATTGAACGCTCCATACACGATCGATTATGACGTGTATAGCGTTGTTTGGGTCACAGTCGGTAACTAAGAAACGCTACCCTTTGTTACTTGACCGCCAAGCCGAATAGCTGCGTTTTTCTAACCTTCCAATTCAATGGCATGATATAGCCATTTTATGTGCATTTTTGATGGATCAGGGTCAGTCCTAGAACTCAATATGAGAGGGAAATATATGGAGGTTAGTATTTAACTAGAATTCTCAGAAGGAGAAGAATAATCGTCAAATTCGTATGAATATATTCAGACTCGCAGTCTCACTGTCGGCAGGTAGCCATGTCTATCTGCTCGTGCATATAGCTGTGATGTTCTGACGACAATACTGCATTGTATCCTTAAACGGACATTGACACGTAAACCAGCAGTCTACGTTATTGATTAATTTATGCATGACTTATATGGACTTATGCTCTATTCCTATTTGAAATGATCATCCTGTGTGTACAACTGTGAATTAAATGTATGGACTCAATGAAATGACTTATCAAATCAATCGTATTCCAAGGTTCAAGTATTGTTCGGAATCTTCCACCCCCGCATTCGCTTAATCTTCCATCGAAGGCACGATGCACTATCACTGAATGAAAAAACTAACATATCAAAGAAAAAAACAATGGCCAGAAATTTATAATTGTTCTATTCATATCACATGGAACATTGTTCAGAGCAAACCACCTCATTAAAGACCACCACTACCACAGATGTAGCTGATGCACTACATCTCATCTTTTCTAGAATAGGGTTTCCTAGAAAACTTTTATCAGACCATGGGTCACAGTTCATATCTGACACCATGAAGGAAGTCATGAAAACTTGGAACATTGATAGGAATTTAAGTAGTATTTATCATCCTATGAGTAATGGTGCAGTTGAAAGACTTAACCGTACACTTAAACAACTACTACATAAGGTTACTGCTAAGCACCCTCATGACTGGGACAGAGCACTCCCAGCTGTTCTATTTGCTTATCAGGAGGTACCGCATGAACAAACTGGCTTCTCTCCCTTTGAATTAGTTTTTGGTGCTCCCCCAAGAGGTCCTATGGGACTAATAAAAGACTTATTAATTGACGCGGAGATGACTCAGGACACTCAGTCATCTTACGAATATGTGATTAATCTTCGGAAGAACATTATTGAGTCTTGCCAGTTGGCAACAGCTTCTTCTGAGGCTGCAAAAGCTAAGGCTCAATCTCTACAAAATAGGTCTCGACGATTACGCCAATTATTCCCAGGCGACGAGGCTTATGTGTTACTTCCTCACAATAACAATAAATTATTGATATCTTGGAATGGTCCTTACAAAGTCATTGATAAAATTTCCGACGTTGATTACGTCTTAGATATCAAGGGACACAAAAAGATATTTCATATTAACATGCTCAAGCAATTTCATACACGTCCTGAACACTTACAGTCAATTTTTCATGAACTAGATGACAACACAGTATCTACTTGTTATTATTCTAACTTATCTGTCATCCAGGAAGAAGAATCTTCTTTTCCTGAGGTACAGTTACCGTTACCGGTACCAGTAGTTCAACCTACTGAATCTTGGCGGGATGTAACCATCTCTTCAACGGTTACACCGCAACAGCGTCTACAGATTGCTAATCTATTACAATCTTATCCAGATGTATTGACCGACGTCCCGGGTCGCACATCGGCTATCAGTCATGACATTACTCTCAATGATGATACACCTATTCGTGTACATCCCTATTCTGTTCCTTTACATTTCCTTGCTAAAACTACTAAGGAACTTGAACAGATGTTGTCTCTGGGAATCATTGAGACTAGTAAATCGCCATTCTCTTCTCCATTAGTGATTGTCCGGAAGAAGGACAATAACATCAGACTATGTGTTGATTATAGAAAATTAAATGCTAAGACTATAGTTGACAGCGAACCACATCCACTTATCGACGACTTACTGCCACGTCTATCCAACGCAACTATATTTAGTAAGATAGACTTAACTAAAGGTTATTGGCAGATACCACTGACCGAAAAGGCTAAGTACTACACCGCATTTTCCACTCCACAAGGTCTATACCAGTGGAATGTGATGCCTTTTGGGCTTGTTAATGCGCCAGCTACCTTCATTCGCCTGATGCGACAAATTTTATCAGGTAGACCAGACGTTATTACATATATTGACGACATATGCTTGTTTAGTTCGTCGTTTGAGGAACATGTTTCGGGACTTAGATATGTTTTCGACACTCTAAGGAATTATCATCTAACTGCTAAACCTACAAAGGTGCAAATCGCGTGTAATGAGATAACCTTTTTGGGACATATCATTGGATCGGGATATATCCGAACGTTACCTAGTACAGTCTCCAAAATTCTAAACATAGCAGTTCCTCAGACGAAGAAACAGGTCAGGAGTTTGTTAGGACTTGTTCAATATTACAGTAGATTCATACCAAACTTGTCATCCATCACGGCTGTATTGTCTTCATTGTTAAAAAAAGACATGCCGGTGAAGGTGACATGGACTGGTACATGCAATGAAACTTTCAACAAAATTATAAATTTGTTCTCGCATGAACCAATTTTAAGACTTCCCAATGCTTCCAAAAGATTTTTCTTACGAACAGATGCTAGTAACTACGGCATTGGTGCATGCCTGCTCCAGAACCATGATGGCATTCTACATCCTACCTTATATATATCAAGAAAGCTAAAGCCGGCAGAAACAAATATTCCACAGTCGACAAGGAACTTTTATCTGTGATATGGGCAATAACTAAACTCGAAAAGTTCCTGCTTGGTGCTCCCTTCACCATACAGACGGACCAACGTGCTGTAGCATCCTTGCGTCGATCTAATCATAAAAGCCAGAAACTCGCCAGATATGCAATCATCCTACAGCCATTTGAATTCTCCATTGAACATATTCCTGGCACTGAAAACATTGTGGCGGATGCGTTGTCACGTAATCCTATTGACGACGAATAATCAACATTAACATTCCTAAAACATATCAACTATAAAGGAACTAACCTTGCCTTCAATTTAAACTTTATAAACACTATATGCATCACAGAATTGAACTAACGACAATCGGGGCATACATGTTGACATTGAGGCTTCGTCTAACGTCCATACACGATATATGAATATTCGTTGAACAATCATGGAACAATATCTGACGACAAGTCGAACTTATTATCCTATGTGCACTTAATTCTTGGATGCTGGGATAAATGACATTTCTTTCCAACGTAAACGTTTGAACATTTTTGCCTAAAAGAATTCATCAGGATCAAGACTACGGATGGATCATCATATCCTATACTAATTAATTAGTTAACTTAACTTCTTAATTGAATTATTATCAATAAAATGAAATGTGAGAAAAAAATGAAATGAAGGAACAAAAAAAGAGAACGAAATATAAAAAGAAGAAATTATGAAAAGAGAAAATAAATCTCACACAAGTAGTAGATTAATATTTTTTTTAATGTACCTATACATTAATTAGTTAGTTAAATTAGATAGTTATTATTCACTAACACTTAACACACACAATTAAGTTAAACTTATATTCGAATTTCTTTCTATTTCTTCTCACTTATTTTGTTTTTTCTTCTCTCATAACATCGCGTTACATTAGAATCTTAATAATTTATCTCTTAATTTAATTAATTAATTTAATTTTAATTAGTCAAATTAATTCCTATATGACATACTAATACGACAGACCTTACTTTAATTTAATTCTATCATTCACTATTAACACTGGACATTTTATTTAGTTGATATAATAATATGTATAATATTGATATATAATGTGATTAATGTTAGATGACTATGACAAATAGTTAGTTGACATGACCGCAACACGGTTCTACTCAGAACATCGTCGGCCATATGTCACAATTGTGTTAAATTTTTTTTTGAAAAATTGTTAAGTCGGATAGATCTTGAAAAAAAATCTTATCGATTTTTTTTTCCCCGGTGTACAGGGAATTGTTACGGTATATGATATTAACGCCGTCTGCTAAAGGTTATCAGACGTGCAATTGTAAAGGTTAAGGCATTTAATATATTGCGATAGATGTTTCAATTATTGAACGCTCCATACACGATCGATTATGACGTGTATAGCGTTGTTTGGGTCACAGTCGGTAACTAAGAAACGCTACCCTTTGTTACTTGACCGCCAAGCCGAATAGCTGCGTTTTTCTAACCTTCCAATTCAATGGCATGATATAGCCATTTTATGTGCATTTTTGATGGACCAGGGTCAGTCCTAGAACTCTATATGAGAGGAAAATTTATGGAGGTTAGTATTTAACTAGAATTCTCAGAAGGAGAAGAATAATCGTCAAATTCGTATGAATATATTCAGACTCGCAGTCTCACTGTCGGCAGGTAGCCATGTCTATCTGCTCGTGCATATAGCTGTGATGTTCTGACGACAATTACTGCTCTGTATCCTTAAACGGACATTGACACGTAAACCAGCAGTCTACGTTATTGATTAATTTATGCATGACTTATATGGACGTATGCTCTATTCCTATTTGAAATGATCATCCTGTGTGTACAACTGTGAATTAAATGTATGGACTCAATGAAATGACTTATCAAATCAATCGTATTCCAAGGTTCAAGTATTGTTCGGAATCTTCCACCCCCGCATTCGCTTAATCTTCCATCGAAGGCACGATGCACTATCACTGAATGAAAAAACTAACATATCAAAGAAAAAAACAATGGCCAGAAATTTATAATTGTTCTATTCATATCACATGGAACATTGTTCAGAGCAAACCACCTTGTAACATCTCAGTACAGCACAAACACTAAATTAAGACTGCATGAGAGCTGTGTACTTTCTGTGCTTCTCTATGGTGCAGAATGTTGGAGAGTAACAGAGAAGGAAATGTCGAAACTGCCCTCCTTCTACACAATCTGCCTAAGTAAAATTATCGGAATCTTTTGGCCGAATACCATCAGCAACCAAGAACTACTTATTCGGAGTAACCAAGAGGACATGCACACCATCATAGCTGGCAGACGCTGGAGTTGGGTTGGCCACATCCTCAGAAGGGACCCTGATACCATTACACGAACAGCTATGCTATGGACCCCTGAAGGAAAGCGACAGAGAGGCTGACTAAAAGCAAAATGGTGGAGAACTGTGGAGGCTGAGATGCAAAGAATGAACCAGAGCAGGGGCACTGTAAGAAGGATGGCCGCCAACCGAGCAAAGTGGAAGCAGTCTGTTGCTGCCCTACAAGACGCCACCAGGCATGATGGCCACTGACTGCCCCCCCCCAAAAAAAAAAAAAAAACACAACGAAGGGAACACTGAGACAAACTTGAAAAGGTTAAAGACATGGACAGAACATTACAGATGGATGGGAGAGCTCCTTCTTCTTAGACCCTTAGCTGCAGACTGTCAAAGCAGTCAGTGGCCATCACGCCTTGGTGTGCATGTCCTCTTGGTTACACCGAGTAAGTAGTTCTTCGTTAGTGATAGTATTTTGGGAGAGCTTGGCATGAACTAACTGAAGGTCTATGCTCCGCAAGGAGCTGAGGATGAATGTTAAATGGTTGGCTGCAGTCAGTGAATGATACTCTCAAGATGGATGGAGAAGCTGCAGCATTGCCGATATTATAAAATCTATTTTCTTTATGCCGATCCAATAAAAATATCAGAATGTCTGGTAATGTGCATAAAACAATGCCCATGAAACTAATCATCCAGTCATTCCAGTTTTCATGGAGCGTGGAATCACCACTGCATCTGGCACACTTGCAGCAAGCCTGCATCAAAGAATGTATGTGCTGTTGCAGGCGTGGTTTCTATAGTAAATTTACGTTTGCATTATGAGGTTACTAGCCCCAGGCTCAACCTTATATTAGCCGCCTCTTACGACATGCCTGAGGCAACAGTAACCTTTTTCTTTCATTGTCTCTTTAAAGATCGATCCCCCCCCTTCCCGAGGAACTACTTGGGGCTAAAGTCAATCAATACCCCCTTAGCTCCCCAAGCAGTATAACCATTCAGCAAATACATGCCAAGTCCCGCTGCCATGTACCATCAGCTAAGAAGCTAACCACCGTCGTGTTAGATGTCTCCATTTTCAACTCCTTATGAAGCCCTACTGGTGATGGCCATCTTGAGGAAGCTTATGTCAAAGGTCAAACGCTCGCCGCGGTGGTTTCTATAGCAATTTGTTTTATATGATGAGGTTGCCAAACCCCACTCACCTGTTATTAGCTGTAACAAGTGTTACTTACTGGAAATGGCTCCTTCCATGCGGCACCAACAATGGACGGCCTGATTATTGCCAGAGGCAAGTCAGATCCCTCTGTTACCAGCAAGTGTTCAGCCAGCTGTTTGGTGTACGTGTATGTATTTGGCTTCTCTCCCATCAGTTTGGGGGTGAAGAGTTCCAGTATTTCATCATCCATCCATCTGTGAAAAGAAGCCCATAAAGGTACATCTCTAACCTAAGTTTTTTTTTTTTTTGCTACAAACCTCCTACCCCAAACATTTATTTTCTAGAGTACTTCTTTGGTGCTCTCAACTCTCCCGTTTTTCAAGACATAACCAAAATGGAGAAAGAAAATGGAAAATATAAGACAAAAGACAAGAAAAATAAATGGAAAGCATAAGACAAATGAGAATAAAGAAAAATGAAAACATAAGACAAAGAAGGATAAAGAAAATGGAAAGTATAGCACAAAAGACAAAAAAAAAAAAGAAAAAGGAAAGTGTAAGAGAAAAGACAAGAAAAAAAAAGGAAGTATACCAGAAAAGATAAGAAAGAACAAGAAAAGTATTAAACAATGGACAAGAAAGAAACTGAAAAGTATTAAACCAAGGATAAGAAAGAAAATGGAAAGTATAAGGCAAAAGACAGGGAAAACAGGAAATATAATATAAAAGACAACGCAAAATAAATGGAAAGTATAACACATTAGACAGCGGCGGTAGCGCCGTGGTTAGTGCACTGGCTTCTATGCTCAGTGGTCCATGGTTCGATCCCCAGTTAAGGTGGGATTTTTTAGACCGCAAACGGTTCTGGGGTTGACCCAGCCTCATGAACTGGGTACCAGAGCAACTGTGGGAAGATTAAGGCGGCCGGCATGATGCAGACTACATCACCTCTAGTGTGCCGATGGTCAAGAAAATATGGGCCTAACACCATATTCTCAGTATGCCTCAAATGGGTGTGTAACGGGATCCGTTACCTTTTAAACATAAAAGACAAGAAAGAAAATAGACAAGAACAGAAATAAAAATGAATGAAGACATACAATCCCAAAGTGACAGAATAAAACTGATAAACCACGAAGATGCTCTACTGACAATACAAGAGGAACATAAGTTGATGAAATATGCTGTAAGTTTGATTTATCTTGTTGATTGTTGCTGTGCTTTGTGCTGGTGTTCCTTTTACCACAAAAACTTCTCTACCTGTCTGTCCAAATATCTCTGTTGGCCTTCTCCGTCTGCTTCATCTTATATTTGTTGAAATATTCATGAACATTTGGCTCCCTATAAGATACCAAGACTTCCTGTCCCGTGCCATCAGCTCCCTAAAGATGCCAAGACTTCCTGTCCCATGCCATCAGCTCCCTAAGGATACCAAGACTTCCTGTCCTGTGCCATCAGCTCCCTAAAGATACCAAGACTTCCTGTCCTGTGCCATCAGCTCCCTAAGGATGCCAAGACTTCCTGTCCCATGCCATCAGCTCCCTAAGGATGCCAAGACTTCCTGTCCCGTGCCATCAGCTCCCTAAGGATGCCAAGACTTCCTGTCTCACGCCATCAGCTCCCTAAAGATACCAAGACTTTCTGTCCCATGCTATCAGCTCCCTAAAGATACCAAGACTTCCTGTCCTGTGCCATCAGCTCCCTAAAGATACCAAGACTTCCTGTCCCATGCCATCAGCTCCCTAAAGATACCAAGACTTCCTGTCCCATGCCATCAGCTCCCTAAAGATACCAAGACTTCCTGTCCCATGCCATCAGCTCCCTAAAGATACCAAGACTTTCTGTCCCGTGCTATCAGCTCCCTAAAGATACCAAGACTTCCTGTCCTGTGCCATCAGCTCCCTAAAGATACCAAGACTTCCTGTCCCATGCCATCAGCTCCCTAAAGATACCAAGACTTCCTGTCCCATGCCATCAGCTCCCTAAAGATACCAAGACTTCCTGTCCCATGCCATCAGCTCCCTAAAGATACCAAGACTTCCTGTCCCATGCCATCAGCTCCCTAAAGATACCAAGACTTCCTGTCCCATGCCATCAGCTCCCTAAAGATACCAAGACTTCCCATCCCATGCCATCAGCTCCCTAAAGATGCCAAGACTTCCTGTCCCACGCCATCAGCTCCCTAAAGATACCAAGACTTCCTGTCCTGTGCCATCAGCTCCCTAAAGATACCAAGACTTCCTGTCCCACGCCATCAGCTCCCTAAAAATACCAAGATTTCCTGTCCCATGCCATCAGCTCCCTAAAGATACCAAGACTTCCTGTCCCATGCCATCAGCTCCCTAAAGATACCAAGACTTCCTGTCCCATGCCATCAGCTCCCTAAAGATACCAAGACTTCCTGTCCCATGCCATCAGCTCCCTAAAGATACCAAGACTTCCTGTCCCACGCCATCAGCTCCCTAAAGATACCAAGACTTCTTGTCCCACGCCATCAGCTCCCTAAAAATACCAAGATTTCCTGTCCCATGCCATCAGCTCCCTAAAGATACCAAGACTTCCTGTCCCATGCCATCAGCTCCCTAAAGATACCAAGACTTCCTGTCCCATGCCATCAGCTCCCTAAAGATACCAAGACTTCCTGTCCCACGCCATCAGCTCCCTAAAAATACCAAGATTTCCTGTCCCATGCCATCAGCTCCCTAAAGATACCAAGACTTCCTGTCCCATGCCATCAGCTCCCTAAAGATACCAAGACTTCCTGTCCCATGCCATCAGCTCCCTAAAGATACCAAGACTTCCTGTTCCATGCCATCAGCTCAAGACTTTTCCACGTCTTCCTCATCATTTTCATTTCTGTCTCCAGTTCTCTTCTCCATGTGTTTTTTGGTCTACGTCTGCTTCTCTTATCCAGAGGATTCCAGAATAAGGCCTGCCTAGTAGTGCTTATCAACAGGTCTCCTCAATGTGTGTCCTATCAAACTCCAGCATCTTCTTCTCATCTCTTATTCAATAGCACTTTTCTGGTTCTCATCATCAGTTCCACATTGATGACCTTGTACTATTTCAATCCTTCCATTCTATGCAAGCACCCATCAAGGAAAATCTGTGACTTCTTGGTTGTTTTTTTTCTTCAAGATTTTTTGTATGGTATATTTCTACCTGTATACCTTCTTCACTGCTTCCAAAAGTTATCTAACTTTAAGAATGGAAATAGACCAACAGCTCAGGAAGTGCAAGAAGACAAACTTACTCTAAGACATCAATTATCTTTTGAGGGTCTACTGGAGGTGGATACACTGTCTCCTCGATGTAAGGTCGATCACAGTTAGCAAAAGCTGTTGACACATGCACGAATGCCTAGTTTAAAAACAAACAACACAAATGTCTGAACAATGTTCAATATTAATATTCAATATTAATACTCATTGTTAATATTAAATTTTCTTTTAAAAGAATGCTTCTATAATGCTGAGTGAATGTACCTCCTGGGGATTCCATTATGGTGGACCACTTTGCCCTGTCTCAAGATGCTGTTTCAGGGTATCCCCAAAAGCATCACAAATGATGATTTTCCCATTGTGCTGACCTCATTCAGGTGTTTTAGGGTCTTTCCCTTCTTTATTTTTTCTGTGCGAATTTCACTTTAGCTATCAGTGGGCTATTTTTGAAACAGGCTTTGTAGAGTCTGCAGGACACCTCCATCTTTATCTTCTCGATACTGGTTATATACTCGTTTTTGCCAAGTTTGTTTCCTACACTTTCTCTAGTCCTGCCAATGGATGCAGGATGTAGCTTAGGCATCTACCAGTAAATGTCTGTAGTGCATGTACAATAAACTGAAAGTATGCCATAAAAAATTATTTATGTTTTACACTTTGGGTTAGAAATCTAAAGGCAAGTACAGCTATCCAATAGCTGCCAGACTAAAAGTATATTTTACATCAGGCAAAATATTTTTTGTGTATGTAAAATTGGCAACTCTTTTTATTCTTCTGTGAACACTTTCAGACGTCAACTTGAATACGTTTGAAGAACAGTGGTAAAACTACTAATATCTCCTCGGTGCTTCTCTTGGACTGGTGCTGGCAACAGGCATGTGTGCTTCCTTTGGTCTTCACATTTTGGGCACTGCAGCAGTAGATACTGAGCAGTCATTTTCTCAGCACTACAGTTACTCTCATTGGTAGCTCCTAACGAACTCCGCCAATGCCGGTCCCAAGCCCGGATGAAAAAGGAGGAGGGCGGCCTGCATGGAGGCCGTAAGGAGGCAGCCCCTCCACCATGCAAAGGCACAACAGGCCAATCACCTGTTTGCTTTAAATCATGATTACGCGAACTACAAGAGAGAAAACCGGACTGATTCTAAAGGCGACAAACTGGAACGGACTACGGACTACGACTTATGGAACTTGGAACACAAGAAGTATAAATGGGAAGGAAGAGGAGCTGGTGGAAGAGATGAGGAAAGCAAAACTAGAAATCCTGGCTATAACGGAAACGAAGAAAAAAGGACAAGGAGTCATGGATCTCGATGGCAACACGTTGCTCTACAGTGGTGTACCCATATCTGAAAGAGCTAAAGGGGGCGTGGGTTGCATTGTGGCCCAAAATCAAAAAGATAGTATCAAGGGATGGAACTTTGTCTCGGAGCGCATTATGGTTGTAAAACTAAAAGAAGGAGAAACCATAGTCAACCTGGTCATAGTGTATGGGCCAAATGAGGATGAGAGAGCACAGGTCAAGGAGGAATTCTTCGAGCTGCTTCAAAGGACAGTGGATGACTGCCTAGATGAAGTTATTATGCTCGGAGATTTTAATGCCAGAGTTGGAAATGACCATGCTAGATGGGGTGGAGTTATCGGAAGATATGGAGAAGATACTCTCAATGACAATGGAAAGCGACTCCTTAGATTCTGCAGTGAGCAGAATCTGATCATTACAAACACAAAGTTCCCCCATAAGCGCATACATGCATACACTAGATGTGAACCAACCAAGAATGAGAAGTCAGTGATCGACTACGCCATTGTTCGGAGAAGCTCATTCAGATATGTCCGAGATGCAAGAGTCTGGAGGGGGCCAGAGATTGGAAGTGATCACTACCTGCTAACAATCAAACGAACAACTGAAAGAGTTGCTCAGCCTAGGAACTGCCCAACATCACGCAAGAAACCAAGTAAACGAGCAGGAGAAATGAGCATTAGGACCTACAAGCTGAGAGAGCCAGAAATTAAGACCAGATATCAGGGGCTTATTGCTACAGCAGTGAGCAACACAGAAGAGCGACCTGATGACTTGGAAACCCTCTGGAATAAATTCAAGGATATCATAAAGACAGCTGCTGCAGAAGCATGCGGTGAAGTCCGACTTGGGAACCAGAGAAAGAGGACACCTTGGTGGACAGAGGAAGTCAAAGAGAAAATAAGAGAGAAGAAAATGGCATGGAAACAATACTTAGGAGCTAAAAACACAACAGGACAAATGGAAAAATATAGAGAATATGTGACACTCAGAACAGAAGCAAAGAACAAAGTGCTAGCAGCAAAACAGAAGTCCTGGGAAGAATTTGGAGAAAAGCTAGAAAAAGATGCACAAGAAAACCAGAAATTGTTCTATAAGACCCTAAAGAACATGAGGAAAGAAAAACAATGCCCTCTCAAATTTATAAAGGACAAGCAAGGCAAATTGCTTACTGCCCCGAAGGAAGTAATGGAAAGATGGAAAGAATATTTCTCAGAACTCCTGGATGGTGAGCATGATGAAGCATCAGAAATGATAACCACTAACACAGAAGAGGAAACCAATGATGGTGAAGATGACATAAAGATGGAAGAACTGAGGGCAGCACTAGAGAAAATCAAGATGGGCAAAGCAGCAGGGCATGATGGTATAACACCAGAAATGGTTAAGTACATGGGAGCATCACGCGACCTATTACTCTTAAAGGTCCTACAGGCAGCATGGTGCAACAAGACCATACCAAAGGATTGGGAGATTGCCATCATAACACCAATTTTCAAAAAGGGTGACAATCGACAATGTGGAAACCATAGAGGCATATCCCTTCTCAGTGTCCCTGGTAAAATCTACTCTAGAATCCTAGAGCAGAGACTCCGACGCCTAGCTGAGCCACAATTGGATGAGGTCCAGTGCGGATTCCGAGCAAACCGAAGTACTCAAGACCTAATCTTCACACTCAGACAGCTGAGTGAAAAGGTCCTTGAGTATAAGAGTGAGATCCATCTTTGTTTCATAGATCTGGAAAAGGCGTTTGACAGGGTCCCCTGGAGCAAACTTTGGGACTGTTTGGCAAGGAAGAATATTCCAGCACCTCTGATTCATGCTATACAGAGCTTCTACAAGTCTTGCAGAAATTATGTGAGGACAGCAAACCATAAGTCAGAAGAGTTCAGGACCACCACTGGTGTAAGGCAAGGTGATATCCTATCACCTTACCTCTTCATACTCCTTATGGACGATGTCATCAAGGCATGTAAGGAGAGAACAAGAAAGTATTCAGTGGGGTACTGGAAGATGAGACAGGTCTATATTTCGGAGCTGGCATTTGCTGATGATGTTGCCCTGATTGCTAAATCAGAGGCACATCTCCAATCCAACCTGCAAGTCTGGAAGGAAGAGCTGGAGAAGAGAGGGATGGTCATAAGCAGCTCTAAAACAAAATCCATGGTGATATCACGAGAAGAAAGAAAACATCAGATTAAGTTGGGAGAACAGGTCCTGGAGCAGGTCGACCACTTTAAATATCTCGGAGCTATTATAGACCGAAAGGGAGGCATCAAAGAAGAGTTGGCCACTCGGAAAGCAGCGGCTGGGAGACTTTTTCAGGCCATAAATCGTGGATTCCTCAGTAAGAAAGAAGTTGGTAAGAAAACGAAGATGGCTGTATACCGCTCCACCTATGTCCCAGTCTTGACATATGGATGCGAGTCGTGGGCAATGACTACAACCCACAAAAAGCCAGATCCAAACCTCAGAAATGAGGTATCTGAGGAAAGTGGTTGAAGTAACAAGAAGAGACATGGTCCGCAACCAGACGATCCGTCAAGGCCTAAAATCCCATCCGCTGCAGACCCAAATAGAACAGTCCCAACTAAGATGGTTTGGCCATGTCTGCAGAATGGGAGAAGATCGGCTACCACGACAAGCATGGGAAACAAAGAGCCAGGGATCCAGACCTCCAGGACGACCCAGAGTCCGCTGGGAGGACAACATTAGACAATCTTTGAAGGACCGAGGACTAGAATGGAACCAGGCCAGGAAGAAGACAGCTGATAGAATGGTCTGGCGCTCTCTCTTCCAAACCTCTACACCTCACGGTAGAAGGGGAACGACTAAGTAAGTAAGGTAGCTCCTAACGTAAGCTTTTTAAATGCTGGTGTTAATGACAACTGGTAATGCACTGTTCCAAGGGCAAAGGCCATAGAAACAGGTGTCATTATGACTATGAGGAGGTCATCATGGACAAACAAATGAAAACAACAGTGAAAAGAATGTTAGATCTAAGTTAAATGCACAAAAAATCAATGAAAATGATAATCATGATGACAACACAAGCTGTAAATGGACAACTGGTGGTGTCTCAATCTGTTGTGGCTTATGTGGAGTCTGAAGACTTGTTACTTATTTCCTAGCACTAGTAGAAATATCTTCATGTCATCAGCTTCATGTCTTCCTCACTTCACACCCCCTCCCCCCTTTCATGTCTGTCTCAAGTTCTCTGGTCCCCCTCTAACTCTCTTATTCTGTGGATTCCAGAACAAGGATAGCATTACAAGGCAGTCTTTGTTCTGGAATCTTCAGGGTAAAAGACGTAGAGAGATAACGAAGATTACGTGGAGAAGAGAAATTGAGACGGACATGAAAAGGAATGAGGAAGACATGGAAAGATCAGGAGCTGATGGCACGGGACAGGAAGACTTGGCATACGTTTGTTGAAGGCCTATGCTCCTTGGGGAGCTGGGGGGGGGGGGGGTGGTGGTGGTGATGATGAGAAGAAATATCACATCTAAAAAACTCACCTCCAAGTGCTCAAAACTTCGACACAAAACCAACATCTTCCGGACAGCTACAACGTTCATTTCCACGGCCACCCTGAGTGGTTCATCAAAACGGATTGTTGCTGCACTGTGAAACACAATCTGGATGTTCTGCTTCAGCATCTGACAATCTGCCTCGGACAGCCCAAGATTAGGGAGCAACATATCTCCACATACTGGTCGCAACTGACTTGCAAAATCTGGGCGCTCTTCGCGGAGCCGATCAAAGAGCTGTTGCCAAGAGTACAATAGTAAGGTCCATTAAAACATATAGATCAAAGAGCTGTTGCCAAGAGTACAATAGTAAGGTCCATTTAAACACATAGATCAAAGAGCTGTTGCCAAGAGTACAATAGTAAGGTCCATTTAAACACATAGATCAAAGAGCTGTTGCCAAGAGTACAATAGTAAGGTCCATTTAAACACATAGATCAAAGAGCTGTTGCCAAGAGTACAATAGTAAGGTTCATTAAAACATATAGATCAAAGAGCTGTTGCCAAGAGTACAATAGTAAGGTCCATTAAAACATATAGATCAAAGAGCTGTTGCCAAGAGTACAATAGTAAGGTCCATTAAAACATATAGATCAAAGAGCTGTTGTCAAGAGTACAATAGTAAGGTCCATTAAAACATATAGATCAAAGAGCTGTTGCCAAGAGTACAATAGTAAGGTCCATTAAAACATATAGATCAAAGAGCTGTTGCCAAGAGTACAATAGTAAGGTCCACTAAAACATATAGATCAAAGAGCTGTTGTCAAGAGTACAATAGTAAGGTCCATTAAAACATATAGATCAAAGAGCTGTTGTCAAGAGTACAATAGTAAGGTCCATTAAAACATATAGATCAAAGAGCTGTTGTCAAGAGTACAATAGTAAGGTCCATTAAAACATATAGATCAAAGAGCTGTTGCCAAGAGTACAATAGTAAGGTCCATTAAAACACATAGATCAAAGAGCTGTTGTCAAGAGTACAATAGTAAGGTCCATTAAAACACATAGATCAAAGAGCTGTTGCCAAGGATAGTAAAGCAAGGTCCATTTAACTCTTTGCTTCCGTAATTATTTTCCATCCCGTGCCGTAATTATTTTTTTAAGATTGCTAAACGGTGAAGTGTACTATTTTTCAGTATAAATTTTATTTAAATCTTTCTGCAAACATGTATATATTATATATCAAATTGTAGGGAAATAGATAGAGAGTTATAATATATAGTCTTTTGTAGTATTGATACCAGTACGTTCAATATACTTAACAAGTTCACAGTAGAATACGAGCTTACCAAAGAAAACTTTCTTTTTAGCCTTCAAACATCAAAGTAATTCATTTAAGAAGCAATAAAACACTGATTATGGCCACAGTTAGTACATTCAGTGTTATTCACACCAATTTTTACTGTGGTCCCTTATATGAATAAAAAAAAGAATGCAATATTGCACTTTGTAATTTTCAAACAAATAAAGAAGAAAAACATCATATACAAACTTTTTACATTTGTTTAAGGTTTTAATAGTATCCCTATCTTCATCTTCTACCTAGGACTAGTGATTAGATGTTACTGTAGGTCTAGTTCTGATGCTTTTCGATCGGCCAGGCTAGGACCACACCCACTTATCAGCTAAATCTAATGTGTCCAGCCTTTCTGCACCAATTTCGTTATTAGACAACAAACTGTGACTACCAAACAATCATCGTTAATGTCAGTATTGTTTCTAAGTAGTTTGACACAATTATTCGCTTAGGAGGCTTAGAAATTGTAAATATAAAGCTTGACATATTTCTGTAGCAATAACAACGAAAAACCCAATCACGCCAATCGTCACACAAATTGTAATAAAAACATCAAAACTACACTCAAATTAGTTGTTTAAATAGTAGAAGTCATTTTTTTGCATTTTAAAATATAAACTGCATTACACAGACAATTTTTTGGATTTATTCGTGATAAACTAAAAAAAAAAAAAAATGCTCTGAGCGTTGTTTTGGCACGGGTGTCAAATTTGACCAACTCTCTGAGCGTTGTTACAGAGTCAAAGAGTTAAAACAGATAGATCACAGAGCTGTTGTCATGAGTAGAATAGCAAGGTCCATTTACACAACATATAAGTGTATACCTCATAGGGGAGAATCTGGCACAGTAAAACTGTTGAATGACATCTACTAAAGTGGATACATACCTGACAATCTACTAAAATCTACATTCACAACTCTGCCTAAGAAACTTTGAGCCATTGAATGTGAAGACCACTCACAATTAGTCTTAAGAGTCATGTGATCAAAATAACTTTCAGAATTAATCATGGGAAAAGTGAAAGTAAAATAAAGGTAAAAATTTGTGATGAACAGTGCAGATTTGTAAAAGGTAAAGGCACAAACAATACCATACATATTATAAGAACATTAAAGAAAGAGCTATAGAAGTAAAAAACAGATCTACACCTGTGCTTTATAGACTGTACTTTGGTGTTTGACAAGGTGAAACAAGAAAATTATCGAAATGTCGGAAATTGTAAACATCAATAGCAAAGACCTGAGAATAATAAAGAACATGTACTGGCAATAAACAGCAGCTGTAAGAATTGGCAATCAAACAAGAAAGTTTTGGCAGCTACAACAAAGTGTTATTCAGGGATGTGTGCTGTCAACTGATCTGTTCAAACTGTACTGTGAAAATATAATGAGATCCATAAAGGAGTTATTGGGAACATCTATTTGTGGACATAATATTAACAGCTTGATATATGCTGATGATACAGTCTTAATATCAAAAAGTGAAGAAGGGTTACAGGAAATAACTCATATAGTAGTGACAAAACGTGAAAATAAAGGCCTTAACTGAAATAGTCATATCTAAGATAACAACTTCTCCAGAATGCACTATCAAAGTAAAATGAATAGTTTTAAAACAAGTCAATATATTCAACACATAGGCATGTTAATAACATCAGATGGAAGATGCATCTCAGACGTGAAGAGTAGAAGAGCCAAGGCAAAAGCAGAGTTCCATAAAATGAAAATTATTTAATGCAATAACTCTGTTAATGGAAATAAGAAAGCTAATTGTTCAGTGCTATACAGAGCTAATCTTGATATTTGCAAGCAAGTAATGGACAATCAGTAGACAAGCAGGAAAATCCTTACAAAAGAACGTTAACATTCAATTGATGCTAAATAAGCCATGAAGATGCCCTGAAAGAGTCCAGTCTGCAAAGGAAGCAATCCATTTTCTTCGGACATGTGAGAAAAGGAAAGCTGGAATACTTACGTACTTACTTACTTAGTCGTTCCTCTTCTACCGTGAGGTGTAGAGGTTTGGAAGAGAGAGCGCCAGACTATTCTATCAGCTGTCTTCTTCCTGGCCTGGTTCCATTCTAGTCCTCGGTCCTTCAAAGATTGTCTAATGTTGTCCTCCCAGCGGACTCTGGGTCGTCCTGGAGGTCTGGATCCCTGGCTCTTTGTTTCCCATGCTTGTCGTGGTAGCCGATCTTCTCCCATTCTGCAGACATGGCCAAACCATCTTAGTTGGGACTGTTCTATTTGGGTCTGCAGCGGGTGGGATTTTAGGCCTTGACGTATCGTCTGGTTGCGGACCATGTCTCTTCTTGTTACTTCAACCACCTTCCTCAGATATTTCATTTCTGAGGTTTGGATCTGGCTTTTGTGGGTTGTAGTCATTGCCCATGACTCGCATCCATATGTCAAGACTGGGACATAGGTGGAGCGGTATACAGCCATCTTCGTTTTCTTACCAACCTCTTTCTTGCTGAGGAATCCTCGATTTATGGCCTGATAAAGTCTCCCAGCTGCTGCTTTTCGAGTGGCCAACTCTTCTTTGATGCCCCCCTTTCGGTCTATAATAGCTCTGAGATATTTAAAGTGGTCGACCTGCTTTAGGACCTGTTCTCCCAACTTAATCTGATGTTTTCTTTCTTCTCGTGATATCACCATGGATTTTGTTTTAGAGCTGCTTATGACCATCCCTCTCTTCTCCAGCTCTTCCTTCCAGACTTGCAGATTGGATTGGAGATGTGTCTCTGATTTAGCAATCAGGACAACATCATCAGCAAATGCTAGCTCTGAAATACAGACCTGTCTCATCTTCCAGTACCTCACTGAATACTTTCTTGTTCTCTCCTTACATGCCTTGATGACATCGTCCATGAGGAGTATGAAAAGATAAGGTGACAGGATATCGCCTTGTCTTACACCAGTGGTGGTCCTGAACTCTTCTGATTTATAGTTTGCTGTCCTCACATAATTTCTGCAAGACTTGTAGAAGCTCTGTATAGCATGTATCAGAGGTGCTGGAATGTTCTTCCTTGCCAAACAGTCCCAAAGTTTGCTCCAGGGGACCCTGTCAAACGCCTTTTCCAGATCTATGAAACAAAGATGGATCTCACTTTTGTACTCAAGGGCCTTTTCACTCAGCTGTCTGAGTGTGAAGATTAGGTCTTGAGTACTTCGGTTTGCTCGGAATCCGCACTGGGCTTCATCCAATTGTGGCTCAGCTAGGCATCGGAGTCTCTGCTCTAGGATTCTAGAGTAGATTTTACCAGGGACACTGAGAAGGGATATGCCTCTGTGGTTTCCACATTGTCGATTGTCACCCTTTTTGAAAATCGGTGTTATGATGGCAATCTCCCAATCCTTTGGTATGGCCTTGTTGCACCATGCTGCTTGTAGGACCCTTAGGAGTAATAGGTCGCCTGATGCTCCCATGTACTTAACCATTTCTGGTGTTATACCATCATGCCCTGCTGCTTTGCCCATCTTGATTTTCTCCAGTGCTGCCTTCAGTTCTTCCATCTTTATGTCATCTTCATCACCATTTGTATCCTCTTCTGTGCTAGTGGTTATCATTTCTGATGCTCTACCTTGCTCACCATCAAGGAGTTCTGAGAAATATTCTTTCCATCTTTCCATTACTTCCTTCGGGGCAGTAAGCAATTTGCCTTGCTTGTCCTTTATAAATTTAAGAGGGCATTGTTTTTCCTTCCTCATGTTCTTTAGGGTCTTATAGAACAATTTCTGGTTTTTTTGCGCATCCTTTTCTAGCTTTTCTCCAAATTCTTCCCAGGACTTCTGTTTTGCTGCTAGCACCTTGTTCTTTGCTTCTGTTCTGAGTATCACATATTCTCTATATTTCTCTATTTGTCCTGCTGTGTTTTTTAGCTCCTAAGTATTGTTTCCATGCCATTTTCTTCTCTCTTATTTTCTCTTTGACTTCTTCTGTCCACCAAGGTGTCCTCTTTCTCTTGTTCCCAAGTCGGACTTCACCACATGCTTCTGCAGCAGCTGTCTTTATGATGTCCTTGAATTTAAGCCACAGGGTTTCCAAGTCATCAGGTTGTTCTTCTGTGTTTCTCACCGCTGTAGCAATAAGCCCCTGATATCTGGTCTTAATTTCTGGCTCTTTCAGCTTGTAGGTCTTAATGCTCATTTCTTCCGTTCGTTTACTTGGTTTCTTGCGTGGTGCTGGGCAGTTCCTAGGCTGAGCAACTCTTTCAGTTGTTCTTTTAATTGTAAGCAGGTAGTGATCACTTCCAATCTCTGGCCCCCTCCAGACTCTAGCATCCCGGACATATTTGAATGAGCTCCTCCTAACAATGGCATAGTCGATCACTGACTTCTCATTCTTTGTTGGTTCACACCTAGTGTATGCATGTATGCGCTTATGGGGGAACTTTGTGTTGGTAATGATCAGATTCTGCTCACTGCAGAATTTGAGGAGTCGCTTTCCATTGTCATTGAGAGTATCTTCTCCATATCTTCCGATAACTCCACCCCATCTAGCATGGTCATTTCCAACTCTGGCATTGAAATCTCCGAGCATGATAATTTCATCTAGGCAGTCATCCACTGTCCTTTGAAGCAGCTCGAAGAATTCTTCCTTGACCTCCGCTCTCTCATCCTCATTTGGCCCATACACTATGACCAGGTTGACTATGGTTTCTCCTTCTTTTAGTTTTACAACCATAATGCGATCTGAGACAAAGTTCCATCCCTTGATACTATCTTTCTGGTTTTTGGCCACAATGCAACCCACGCCCCCTTTAGCTCTTTCAGATGTGGGTACACCACTGTATAGCAGAGTGTTGCCATCGAGATCCATGACTCCTTGTCCCTTTTTCTTTGTTTCGGTAATAGCCAGGATTTCTAGTTTTGCTTTCCTCATCTCTTCCATCAGCTCCTCTTCTTTCCCATTTATACTTCTTGTGTTCCATAAGTCGTAGTCCGTAGTCCGTTCCAGTTCGTCGCCTTTAGAATCAGTCCGGTTTTCTCTCTTATATTGCTTGTAATCATAGTTTAAGACAAACAGGTGATTGGCCTGTTGTGCCTTTGCATGGTGGAGGGGCTGCCTCCTTACGGCCTCCATGCAGGCCGCCCTCCTCCTTTTTCATCCGGGCTAAGCTGGAATACATTGTGACAAAATAAAAGATTCAGAGGATAACAAAGAGAAAATATACTGGACAGTAAGACCTAACAACAAAATCAGAAGATAATTCAACAACTCAGCCATCCAAGAAAGAAGCAGGTACTCAAGTAATGATATGTAGAGACCTGGAGACAGATAAATAAGGAATAAGGAAGACGTGGGCATATCTTGAGCTGATGGCATAGGAAAGAAAGACTTGCTGTAAGATTGATGAAAGCCCACACTCCGTAAGGACTTGAAGTTTAATGAATGCGGGGACAGAAGGTTGCTGTGACATGATCATCTAGCCAGCAGGCATAGTGCTTGAAGAAGAATAAACCATAATTACCAGCCAATCCATTGTATTCAATTTTGTTTTTTAAATCAAAATATACATTTAACAATAGTCCTTTTTAGTGTGCACTCTATGCAGAGTTTTACATCACCATTCCTTAAACAAGGTCAACAAATTCTGGGTACATAAAAGTGAAAAATGTGTTGACAGTATAACAAGTTTTGATAGCCTTAATCTGAATCACTTTCTAATGCGACATTTGTTAGCTTTAAAAATGTTAGATAACTGATAAAATGGGAGCTACCTGATAAGAATGTGAGGTTATAAAATGGGAACTAATTGATAAAAATGTGAGGTCAAGTGATACAGGTGCTGATAAATGACAAATCCTGGCTGGCATGTACATGATTTGGTAGTACAAAAAGTTTAAACAAAATGAACTTAAATTTCAAAGGGTTGAAAACTGGGCATGCAGGCCTGTCTAACGTTCTGTCCTTCATCTTTTATACTGTATCCATTCATTCTCACATATGTATGTTAAATATTGACTTGAGGGAATGCATCATTATAAAATTAATATAACAGCATACTCACATTTACAGTATCCAATCATGATCAAGAAATAAGCATGTTGAAAAAAAGCAAAACTTATCAAAACCTACATACAACGTATTAGATAATGATTTGGAAACAACAAGATTAGGGGGGCATACAATAGCAATGACCTCTACACCACACGGTAGAAGAAGAATGAGTAAGTAAGTACAATAGCAGTGATGAAGTATTCAAAAAGTCTGTAACTGTATGTGTAAGGTCTGAGCGTAGATTCAGATCATGAGCAGCAGAGTAAGCTAAGCATATCATGAATAAGTCAAGCCTAGTTTGGGTGCTTCTAATGCGTTTACAAGTTCTATTTTAACTGGATACTTCTATAAACACTGAGTAGGGTGGATGATGACTAATTATTCTCTTTGTACTTCTCTGTACTGCCCTAGTGTAGTTGATGGAGATCTCTCAAGAGACAAAAGAAGGAATACTCTGGTTTGTCATAAAAGATGAATAAAGTGAGGTTGTGCAGGGGGCTAACAATCTCAATGTGTAAAAAAAATAACTGCTACAGAAACCACTGCTACATCCTGCAAAGGGTGTCACCTGTAATGGTGGCTCCTGGCTATGTAAGAAGCAAAATATGAAATGAATGAACTTACCCGAGTTAAAAGTTGGAGGAATGGACAGAGATCTCAAAATAAGAATACACAAGGAAGACGAGCTTTCATTGGGAAATATATGGACATCAAAAAGTGCAGCAAAAATAAAAACAATGATCTTCAACTCAAATGTCACAGCAGTCCTACTGTATGGTTCTGAAACATGGGAAGGAAAAAACAAAATACCAACAAGTTAAGACTTTACACAAATGTATGCTTGTGCAGTATAAAAAGATTGAAAGAGCATGTGGAACTGGTGGACAGAACCAAAATACTATTAGAAACAAGACGCTGTCACTGGATATGACACATGTCAAGGAAACCATGCAATAGCAGCTGGTATCTTGAAACACCCAGAACAACAAAGGCAGACTGAAAAACACACGGAGAAGAGAACTGGAGACAGAAATAAAAGGGGTAACTTCTTCCATGCCATGAAATCAAAACTGTTCAGTATTTTCTCTATTTTTCATCCTCTCTTTTTCCTTCAATCTTTCCTTCTGTCACAATATATTTCAGCTTTCTCCTTCTTCTCATGACATGCCTCCCCACAAAAAAAAAGTGGATTGGAGTAACTAGCTTCCATTGTATACTAGCTTTTTCAGGAAATTCTCATAACACTTTTGTTTAGCTGTCCCAATTATTCTTCATTGTCTCCCACCAAACATGGCATAAAAGGCAATTATGGAGGGTTGTGCATAAGAGTAGCAACTTTTTCACGTAAAAATAGTTGTTACAGAAATCACCACCCAACTTTTGCATAAGGAGTATTTTGGTGCAGCCTTCCTGTTAAAATACAAAAATGGGGAAGGGACAGCTTCAATCACATCCCCATACTCCATTATGTAGCAAAAATGGAAAAGTAAAGAGACAAACACTGAAAATTAAGCCCCGTGTGGTTATTGGGTGTGTGTGGGGGGTGTCCTCTGTGGAGACAAAATAAAAGGATGAGGGGGGGAGGGGGGTGTTACTGTTCCTTCAGACATGCGGTAAAAGGCAACTAATATGAGTTTGTGCATGGGGCTGGCAACATCATCACATAAAACAAATCTCCACAAATGCAAGAGTTCATGCTTTGGAGCAAGATTCCTCAAGGGGGCCATGTGTGGTGGTGACTCTATGCTCTATAAGGAGTGAAAAAGGAGATGATAATAACGATGACTGAAAATGTTAGGTGTCAGTATGAGATGCTAAACCCAGGGCTACATACACCATAATGAGGAGTGCTGTCAACAAGATGTATGTGACTCACAGAAGGTTAAAAAAACAAAAAATGGAGATGATAATAATGATGGCTGAAAATGTTAGATGTCAGTATGAAATGCTAAGCCCAAGACAACATACACCATAATCAGGAGGGCTGTCAACAAGATGTATGTGACTCACAGACAGTTTAAAAAAAAAAGAAGAGGGAAAAACTGAATAGTTACCCTTGAATTGGTAATCTCATCGAGCCTGCTCTGTATCGTCTGCTTGTTTTTAGGTCGTATCAGACAGTATAAACAATCAAGTTCTGGGCAGCTTCGAAGCAGCTTCTCAATAAGTACCTTGCCAATGAAACCTGTAGCTCCGGTGATCAGCACCCCCTTGCCGGAGTAAAACATTGGTACAGATATCTCCTCTGATGGTGCAGAAATACGCTTTGGAAAAGTGGCTTGTTCTAGGTGTTGCTGCAGTATAGTTGAACTGTCCAAACTCCGCTGCATAGTGGCATGAGACATAGTTTCATTTTTCATTACAGATAATTTCATTGCTGACAGATCAGGAGATGACCAGTGAATACCTTCAGTGGCTTCCGCTGGAGGTTCTGTATGCTGTTTTAAAAGACTTGTGACATTTTGTAACGTTTCAATACAACTGGCTTCATGGTCAGTCACACAACAACCATCTTGTTCACTTGAAGTGTCTGGGCCAGCTTGAAGTTTAGGTCCTTCAACCACAGCGGTAGTCCCCATTTCATGTTCAGGTGTGTCAACATGAGCTGTTCTGGGATGTTCATGGGCCACTGGCAAATCTGTGGTGCTTACATCCTCATTCTTACTAGACATGGCTGAGTCTATCAAATGGCTCTCTTCTGATCCTGGAATGAAAAAAATAAGATTATGAAATTAAATTTGAAAATCAATCTGGAAATGCTAGTTTATCAACTTGCATGTGAGAGTATATAATTGTACTAGGGTACAGAAGACCCACACTCCAAAGTCTAGAAATTCAACCTTTGCAGTTAATTCTTTTTATATTAGTTTTTGCATGGGACTGGCAAGATCATCACGTAAACAAATTACTACAGAAACCACAGCTATAAGAGTACATGAATTCTCTGGTGCAGACTTGCTGCAAGGGGACCTGCTACACGGTGCTGGCTCTATGCTACACGGTGCTGGCTCTATGCTAAACGGTGCTGGCTCTATGCTACACAGTGCTGGCTCTATGCTATACGGTGCTGGCTCTATGCTAAACGGTGCTAGCTCTATGCTACACAGTGAGTAAAAATGAAAATAATGATGAACTATAATTTTAGAATTTATAATATGGTTTCAGACCCATGTGATTTTCAAGGGGTCATGGAGGAAAAGATGGAAGATCAGAACCAGTGTTCTATCAGGCCAGCCATAAGAGGTGACTAATGTGTGGCTGTGAATGAGGCTTGCAACCTGATTGTTATGTGCAGTATGGGACCATTTACCTGGAATGCTCTGGACCTGTGGGATGCCATATACGGTTTTTTTTCTTCTGGAATTTGGGTAGCCAAGACTAAAATGTGAGGGAAGGTCAAAAAGTAATGCCTCCTATTTTTTTATGTATGTAAATACTGCATCAATGTGCAATTTGTAAATTTAGCAGGATTACTCAAACATTCTTCTGCACTGTATAGCATTACCAACCTGTTTCAGTAACAGGTGGCACCACTGTAACAGTTTAAAAATGGCTGCCAAAGACGTTCGGTTAAAACAACGTTATGTCATAGAATTCCTCAATGCTGAAGGCGAGACCCCAATTCGCATCCACGAACGTTTGAAGAATGTTTATGGAGATTCAACAGTGGATGTTAGCACAGTCCGACACTGGGTACATCGTTGTGACGAAGCTGAAGTAGGTCAATCCTCAATGGCTGACGCAAAGCGGACTGGCCGTCCGTCTACCGCAGTGACTCCACACAACATTCATCGAGTTGATGGCATCATTCGTGGTGACCGTCGGGTAACACTGGATGAACTTTCTTCCATGTTGTCCATTAGTAAAGGCAATGTCCAGAACATCATTAAAGACCTGGGTTATTCAAAAGTTTGTGCACGGTGGGTACCCAGAATGTTGACAGACAGACATAAAGAAACAAGGAAAACCATAGCCATCAACCTCCTGCACCGTTACGAAACTGAAGGAGAAGAGTTTTTATCGAATATTGTGACAGGTGATGAGACTTGGGTTCATTTTTTTGAACCAGAATCCAAGAGGCAGTCAATGGAATGGCATCACACAACATCGCCGACAAGAAAGAAGTTCAAAAGTTCACCATCTGTAGGGAAAGTTATGGCCTCCGTGTTTTGGGATGAGAAGGGTGTGATTCTTCTCGACTTCTTGGAACATGGAAACACGGTGAATGCAGACCGTTACATTGAAACTTTGAAGAAGCTTAGAGGTCGTCTTCGGCGACTTTACCCATTAAAAGATCAGAGAACTGCACTACTGTTGCACGATAATGCCACGCCACACACCGCTAAACGCACCATTGATGCGATTGCAGAATTTGGCTGGACATTATTACCACATCCCCCTTACAGTCCCGATCTTGCACCTTCTGACTTCCATCTGTTTTGACCACTGAAAGAAGATCTTCGCGGACATCACTTTGAGGACACCGAGACCCTTAAACGCGACGTACGCCAGTGGTTTAGGAAAAAGGACACACATTTTTACCGTGCGGGGATACATGCCCTTGTGAGAAGATGGACAAAAACTGTAACAAATAACGGAGACTACATTGAGAAATAAATTTTTGAAGTTCAGACTTGGGGCTACATTTCAATGTGAATTTTATCTGTTTTCTTGCCTATTGAATGAAATTAAAAATTACGAGGCATTACTTTTTGACCGTCCCTCGTACCAAACAAATTAAAATAAACAAACACCAATGCACATATACAAGAAAAGTAGGATGGTATTTTCCTCTTGCCCACTGTCAGATTAATTCCATTAACACTTTATCTATTTCTATATTTTTATTTCTGCGTAATGTCTTCCTGTGTTTCATTAACGTGGGTAAATTATTATAATCATAAAATTTTAAGTTTTTCTTTTTGTTTAATTAAAACATAGATGACAGATGAATCTATACTATATTCACTACACAAAAACATCATTGCTGCACCTGTGTCTCTTTTGACTTAGTAACACCACTTCATCCTTAATATTTAGAGATACACACAGCCCTCTGGCAGTCAAAGGTTTTTCTGCAGGCTTTTTTGTCATCGTGATTTTGGTTACACGTGGGGTGGGGGGAAAAGCATTAAAAATGAAATTTTTTTTGTTTTTTTTATTGCTTGTAATTTATTATAGGATTGCCGGAACATACTCACAGGATAACTAAATGTATCTGGTATAGTCCTCATTTTTTAAATAATGTCCATCAACTTGTGCTGAATCCTGCACTTGCACCTTCTTCAATATCCTCATTATCACTCCCAAACTTTTGATCCCCCAGATGTCTACCTCTATGGAGTCCTCAAAGATGTCATCCGTGAGAAAAGGTCATGACTGTGTTAATCATATTTTACATTCCTAGTGAATACATCTCAAACATTAACACAATTACCCCGTCCGCATTTAAATGCAGTTATTGAGTGAGTTAACATCAGCTGTCTCCTAGAGGAGCAGTTTTCATACTGGCTTACTTACGCGGATATCATGTGCTAGCTTTTTCTTTTAAATCTTAGTCTAGTTGCAGACTAGAAGGTAAGTGATAGAAGGAAAAGGTAAAGGCCCTACAACAGAAGCTGAAGATACATCCAGATCACAACTTAAACCAGGAAAAACTACAACTGATAATGTTGAGCTTCAGGCTAAAAATAGTGAAGAGGAGGTTGAGCTGAATGAAGTCGATCAGGGTTCAACTCACAATGCATTTTGTTTGTGACAATGAATTTCAAATTTTTTATTAAAAAATTATTTATGATAAAAACAATTGAAATTTTCCTATATTCTGTGAAGATGGATATACAGTACTCTAAAGTGAAGATGGATATACAGTACTCTAAAGTGAAGATGGATATCATCATCATCAGCTGCCATCGCCACAACGAAGGTTGGCTGTAATGGATCTCCAACGTCTTCTGTCTCGTCTTGATGGTGCACTCTGATAAACCATTTCCTGTCCATCTCTTGATGTTATCTTCCCACTTATAGCACTGTCTTCCCCTTGCATGTTTGCCTTCAACTCTCCCTTCTATTATGGTCTTCTGCAAAGTGTTATGGCAGCCAAAATATTTTAGCTGCCGAATTTTGATCTTCATTAGTTCTCTTTTCATACTTAGATTTTCTAGGACCTTATTTGTTTTCTTCCCTTTCCATGAGATACGCCACATTCTTCTATATATCCACATCTCAAGAGTCTCAATTCGTTCTTCCAATTGCTTATTCATTGTCCATGTTTCTACACCATACAGTAGTGCAGAATATATATAACATTTTACGATTCTCAGTTTTAATTTGTGAGTTAACTGTTTAGATGTCAGTATATGTTTCATGTTGTTGAATGTAGCTTTGGCCATTCCTATTCTCTTCTTGATTTCTGTTTCACATCTGTCATCTTCTGTTATTATATGACCAAGATATGAGAAGCTCTTGACTTGTTCCAGGATTTTCCCATTTATGCTTATCTTTAATGTGGGCTTATCATCTGTTTTGTTAATTATCATAGTTTTTGTTTTCTCAGTATTAATGTCCAAACCATTCTAAAATGAAGATGTATAAAAAGTACTCTAAAATGAAACTGGTTTTAGGAGTTAAATTTTGTATCATGCTTGAAATGCACATTCTAATGTGAAAAATGTGTATTTTTTTCTTTCATTTTCCTGTATTTATTATTGTAGACGTTGATTGCATTTTTTAAAACTACTGAATTGTTTACTTTCATTTCTGCACATTCTGATATGTACTTATTATTTTTTCAATATAAATAAATAAATTAGGGCAAAATTAGTAACAGCAATCATGTCTCAAAATGTTATCTCCTAAAATGACCTCGTAAAATTGTAGTTTTTCAGATCGAATACTAATAGATAAATCACAACTCTGAAAAAATTACTGTGCAGTAAAACAGTGACATTGTTCACAGAGCTGATGTTTACCACTTTCTTTGCTTCTTTCTGTGACATCTTTGCTGTGTGTGTGTTCCAGCAGCCTCCCTCCTCAACCTACATTATCTTGGGCTAGAATAAGTGTACAGCCATCAGCGTGCTAGCATTTAAGATTCAAAAGATGCATGCAGGCATATCTGGAGTCATCCTTAAATGACCACCAGTTATGCACAATGCTACAATATACATATGTGGAAGTGAACCTCTGTGTGTAAGGCTAATTACACCCTCACTGACTTTTGAAATCATCCACAAACTTACAAGGATTCCTCCTGTGGTGAAACATGTTAAAAACCCAGCATTGCACACTAAGCTTGGAGAAGTCACTCGAGCCCCAGACACGATTCTTTGGCATTGACCTGGTTGACTGCATGGACACTATGGACCCAGTGATAGGCAAAGGGGGTGGGGGGGGCCTGAGAAGTGGCTCTGTGCAGGATATGACAATTCCTTAAGAAAGCCCAGAACCAGAGCACAGTATTTTAGCTCTGCATAGTTGGAGCCCCCTTGGATGGCGGGGAATGCACAGTATGCTACAGACTTCTTAGTCCTAGCTTGGGACCAGATGTGACGGTCCTTTAAATGCAAGTCAAGCTGGAGAAACTGGAGCTCATGACGTCAACTCAGTATGTTTCGGAATGGCAGATAAGCCACAGGAAAAGCCTAGAGCAGCGGTTCTTAACCTTTTCTTTACCACGGACCCCCTTTAAATATCTTTTGTTGTCGCGGACCACCAAGACCTAACTCAAGATTTTAAACTCTAAAGTGCATCAAATATTTATTTAAAGTTGCTCATCAAGGGTCTTCAAATTTGGAGAGAAGGGAGAAATAAGTAAATGCACACACTCCTATTATAATATTTTTATTGGAATGATTCCATACAAATTTAAAATAATAATAATAATACCTGAACACCGAACCATGGCCTATGTCGTTATGAAAAGCATCAATACTTTCATAGCCCTCTTCGATAGTTCCGGAAAATCTGCTTGTAAGTGAGCCCAGAAATTTGGAAGGGACTGTTCCTTGAATTGCAATTTCAGAGCACCATCCGTGGATATTTCTATGAGCTTGTCTTCCTCTGCTGCTGTGAGCCCCTCTAGTGCATACACATTAACTGAAAATGGATCTCTAATCCAGTTTTTGCTTGCATCAGGAACAGGAAAATATTCACGGAAACTATGCTGCAAATCTTTCAAATGTTGTGCGATAAGTGATATGTCCTCCTCAGACAACTCTTCATCGGTGGAACCAAGAAAATTTATGAGGTTTGGAAATGTCTCAACTCCGCCAATGCCGGTCCCAAGCCCGGATGAAAAAGGAGGAGGGCGGCCTGCATGGAGGCCGTAAGGAGGCAGCCCCTCCACCATGCAAAGGCACAACAGGCCAAACACCTGTTTGCTTTAAATCATGATTACGCGAACTACAAGAGAGAAAACCGGACTGATTCTAAAGGCGACGAACTGGAACGGACTACGGACTACGACAAGATACCCTCAATGACAATGGAAAGCGACTCCTTAGATTCTGCAGTGAGCAGAATCTGATCATTACAAACACAAAGTTCCCCCATAAGCGCATACATGCATACACTAGATGTGAACCAACCAAGAATGAGAAGTCAGTGATCGACTATGCCATTGTTCGGAGAAGCTCATTCAGATATGTCCGAGATGCAAGAGTCTGGAGGGGGCCAGAGATTGGAAGTGATCACTACCTGCTAACAAATCAAACGAACAACTGAAAGAGTTGCTCAGCCTAGGAACTGCCCAACATCACGCAAGAAACCAAGTAAACGAGCAGGAGAAATGAGCATTAGGACCTACAAGCTGAGAGAGCCAGAAATTAAGACCAGATATCAGGGGCTTATTGCTACAGCAGTGAGCAACACAGAAGAAAGACCTGATGACTTGGAAACCCTCTGGAATAAATTCAAGGATATCATAAAGACAGCTGCTGCAGAAGCATGCGATGAAGTCCGACTTGGGAACCAGAGAAAGAGGACACCTTGGTGGACAGAGGAAGTCAAAGAGAAAATAAGAGAGAAGAAAATGGCATGGAAACAATACTTAGGAGCTAAAAACACAACAGGACAAATGGAAAAATATAGAGAATATGTGATTTTTTGGCTCAGAACAGAAGCAAAGAACAAAGTGCTAGCAGCAAAACAGAAGTCCTGGGAAGAATTTGGAGAAAAGCTAGAAAAAGATGCACAAGAAAACCAGAAATTGTTCTATAAGACCCTAAAGAACATGAGGAAGGAAAAACAATGCCCTCTCAAATTTATAAAGGACAAGCAAGGCAAATTGCTTACTGCCACGAAGGAAGTAATGGAAAGATGGAAAGAATATTTCTCAGAACTCCTGGATGGTGAGCTCTGGCGAAGAATCAGGGTGATACAGAACAAGAGAAACCCGGCGACGGCATTTGAGGGAATTTTTCGTCGAGAATCTGACCGGGATTTGGACTGTAGTCTAACTCCGAGAACCCTGGCGGCAGAAGCATTTGAAGAGTGGTAGTCGACCAGGGACTGGCGGCTCCTGAGCCGACCCAGCTGCAATGGGTACCTCCGAAATCGGCGAGTATTTGCCTGAATGGCGAGGGACACCTGTCTCTGTACAAGAAATAAAGGGATACTCACGTAAAATCAATGTCAGGTTAGACATAAAATAATAACCTGAGATTTCGCCTCGAGTATTAGCGGGCGAACGCAAAAAAAAAAAAAAAAAAAAAAAAAAAAAAAAAAACCACTGACACAGAAGAGGAAACCAATGATGGTGAAGATGACATAAAGATGGAAGAACTGAGGGCAGCACTAGAGAAAAATCAAGATGGGCAAAGCAGCAGGGCATGATGGTATAACACCAGAAATGGTTAAGTACATGGGAGCATCAGGCGACCTATTACTCTTAAAAGTCCTACAGGCAGCATGGTGCAACAAGACCATACCAAAGGATTGGGAGATTTGCCATCATAACACCAATTTTCAAAAAGGGTGACAATCGACAATGTGGAAACCATAGAGGCATATCCCTTCTCAGTGTCCCTGGTAAAATCTACTCTAGAATCCTAGAGCAGAGACTCCGACGCCTAGCTCAGCCACAATTGGATGAGGTCCAGTGCGGATTCCGAGCAAACCGAAGTACTCAAGACCTAATCTTCACACTCAGACAGCTGAGTGAAAAGGCCCTTGAGTATAAGAGTGAGATCCATCTCTGTTTCATAGATCTGGAAAAAGGCGTTTGAACAGGGTCCCCTGGAGCAAACTTTGGGACTGTTTGGCAAGGAAGAATATTCCAGCACCTCTGATTCATGCTATACAGAGCTTCTACAAGTCTTGCAGAAATTATGTGAGGACAGCAAACCATAAGTCAGAAGAGTTCAGGACCACCACTGGTGTAAGACAAGGTGATATCCTATACCTTACCTCTTCATACTCCTTATGGACGATGTCATCAAGGCATGTAAGGAGAGAACAAGAAAGTATTCAGTGGGGTACTGGATGATGAGACAGGTCTATATTTCGGAGCTGGCATTTGCTGATGATGTTGCCCTGATTGCTAAATCAGAGGCACATCTCCAATCCAACCTGCAAGTCTGGAAGGAAGAGCTGGAGAAGAGAGGGATGGTCATAATGCAGCTCTAAAACAAAATCCATGGTGATATCACGAGAAGAAAGAAAACATCAGATTAAGTTGGGAGAACAGGTCCTGGAGCAGGTCTGTAGCGGGAGGTTATTTAAAATTATTTATTATGTAACAGTATGCCAGTAAAGAGTTCTGGTCTTACAAGTAATACCCCAGTCTTAGAAATAAGCACTGGTGTATTGTTATCATAAAAATAGTAAGCCTGTAAAAACCCTGGCCCAGTTGGTAAGAAAGTACAGTTACCAGGATTTAAGGAGTCTCAGATACTCATCCCTGTGACTTCTTAGGGGTGATTACTTTATATTCTATGGGATAAGTAAAATGAACATTCACTGAAACCACAAATGGAAGAAGTGAATAAATCCTCAGGTACAGTTAGAATAGTTTAATTATTACACTAATATTCTATTTCTACTAGTTGGAAAAGAGTATACACATATATATATAAAATTAACATTCACACAATTACTATTATTGTCTGCTTAGACTTCAAGATCTTAAAGAATAAAGTTACTGAACATCACTGTTATTTAGTCCTTTGAATTTTTCCAGGATAACTGTCATCAGTTGACTGAGTTTATGTATGGTTACTTATTGTTTTCAACTATTGGCTGTTTCACATGTATAGGTGGTCAGTGTCAAACAGGACACTTATCTTTCCAACTTGATACTGCTGAAACTGTCCTTTGCTGATATCAGACTTGGTAGGCACCAACAGTAGGGATGCCAATGATAACCAGTTTGAAGTTCACTCTTGGGGGTCCTGCGCACTTTTGTGGGATGCCTCGGATGAACTGCAACCGGGCTTCTGATAATCTGGACAGTCTGGTTTGAGTTATTTTCATGGAACCCTCCCCAGGGGACTCCAGACACTTAGACTGAAATTTTGGCTGGCGATGCCGCTCACCACATCAGATTGGATTTCTAGAGTCGTGGCGTTATCTGCCCCTTCCTGTCTTGTCCCTCAACCTCTTGCGTTGTGTATCTTCTCTAGTTTACCGATCCGCTTTAAATACGTATAGTAGCCGGAACGTATCGGTGGAGAGTACCGACGTCACAGCTTAAACCTAACCTGAAAAATCTTCCCGAACAGTGAAAAAGTTTCGGCAGATCTCTGTGCGTCGACTGAAATTTTGCCTTTATCATTCTCGGCATATATTAATATCCATATTATGTTCCATCTTATCTAGTTTTTATTACAGGCTGATTAAAATACCATCTATCTTCCCTATCCATGTAAATTCCCAAACTGTTATTTGTTGATTTTAATATTTAGAACAGAAGTGGGTTTAAACGTGTGCTTTTAGGTTTGCGTAACTGTGTGGCACCGAAATACGCATATATCTCTGTAAATGAGAACTTCCTACCGTTCCATCTTAATTATGCTGTTATTACACCATCCTTCCCTGTACTGAAATGTAAAAATCCTTTTCATAAGCGGGTTCCCTTCTATTTTATTTTTCGTTGGCGAATTTCCTCTGTCCGATACAATTTCGCTGATACGACGCCGCCATTTTGAAGCGGTCGTTCGATCGTAGGGGTTGGGATTAATAAATCTCTAACTGAACTCATTTTAGCAATGACTTGAAACCCAATTTTGCGACCATAGCTACCCATCATTTTAAGCTGGATGATATCTAGCTATAACTATTGGGTACAAGACAATTGCAAATCGACCATTCCGAGGTTAGTTTTCCTTCTTTATATCCTGCTCAAGCTCTTGCGGATGGCGACTTAGAAAATCTGCGCCCACATTCTGTTTTCCAAGAATATATTCATCCTTTACTATCTCTCTCCTTCCGGTTCGGCTTTTCATCCAGGCTCTTACTGCTGGTGAAACGGGGTCGGTAGGTTTCCCATGAAGTTTACCGCCCTCTTTTCGATGATAGTTGGATGTGGTTTTCCCTCGCAAATCCGTAGGTTTTTGATTTTCGCTACATGATTTGTTCCTTTTTTCCAGCGCATGGGGTTCAGACTGCAATTGAACCTGTGTGGGATGTTTCCTTTCCCCTCCCGTGCAAATCTCGGGAGTACCCCTGATTGCTGGTTTGCTTGTAGATTTTTGATGAAGACTCTCCGTCGACTTTCTGAATCTACATAGGTGCACTCTGGACAGGAATTTACATACTGATTTATGTCTTCCGTAATACCTGGCCAGTAGAACTGGGTGGCTATTCTTTGTTTTGTGGCACCATTACCCAGGTGTTCACTCAAAGTTGATATGTGTCCCCCCCAGCCTATAACCTTATTCCTATAGGGTGGATGCGTACAACAATTTGACCATGACTTTTATCGTCCCTCTGCCCAATGCTTTCTGTACAAGTGAGTCCATGTTCCCTATAGAAGTGTCCTTTCCTTGGTGTGTTATGTGTCTTTGACAATTTGCCAATAACAAGGCTTCAATGTGCCGTCGGCTTCTTGAGCCTCGTTTCATTTTCAGTTGAATGAAATTTTTACGTTGGTTTGTCCCTCTCTATGTTCCTGGGAGTCCAGCCTTGGTCTGGATTCCTGCCGTTGTATAACATAGGTTTTAACCAGGGTTCTCTCTAAGAAAACATATTTACGCCCAACATTAGGGGGTAAAAGGGATCATCTATCACAGCTGCATTTATCTCCCCCCCTTCCACATAGCGACAAAAGACTGACATCGAATCTTTGCTTATGGGTAATGTGTTAAGGGTGATGTTCCTTTTAGTGGCCCTTGAATCTCTACTGTTTTGTGGTGATTTGTTCAGGGCACACCAGAGATGCAACACACGGGGACTGCGTCATAGGACAAACCTGTGTCATACATTCCTGTGACTTGTTTGCCATTCACAGTCACTATCTCCTGGGTAGGTGGGTGATGGAGGCTATTCTGACTCACAGTCAGTTCCTTTCCTAACATTGGAAGTCTCACCTGTAGACATGCAAGCATGATGAAGGTGGTTTTTCCTCCCACAACATTCATCCGTGTTGTGGAGTGCTCATCTTACAAAATTTGCACCACTTATCTCCCTGTTTGTAGGGTTTCTTTTCCTGAGTCTGAGGGTTCTTGTCCTTAGTATCAAAACTCTTGGTTTATTTCTGTATGGATGATCCTTTGGTCAAACTGGGTATTCTGCGGTGGTGGCTTATATCCTTCTACCTGCTTCCTTTTTGTTCTTCTACCAATCAGCTTGAGCTGGCTTGGTCATCTACTCTGCACATTTCAAAAATGTCTTCCAGCCCTCTCTGCTCCTTGTTCTCACATAAGGAATTTCCTCATTTCTTGAGACATGGAATCTTTTCACTAAAATGTTCTAACATAACACCATTTCTTTCAGATCCTCGATAGGTTTTCTGATACTTAACCTAAACTACTCTCATTTCAAAACAAATACGTTTTTCTAGCCTAGCTGAGAACTGGTTATATGTTTCTCCAGGTAGAGGTTTAGAAGTTCTAAATTTCTTCCTATATGCCTCAGAGTTCTTTTCATACCGGATCAGTAAGGCTTGCTTTAGTATTTCATAATTTTCCTGATCTTCTTTGGGGAGTTTCAGAAACACATCATATGCAATACCTCTCAATCCCTGGGATAACTTTAGACTCCATTTTTCCTTTTCCCGTCCATATGTAGAGGCTAGCCTTTCATACCTATCCAGGGTATGGGACTCATTGCGTCCTCCTTTTCAACAAAAGTGGATCTAGGTCCACCAAGTTCAAAGTTGGCTCCATTTGCTGTGTTCTGAAAAGAGCTATTCGCAGAATGAGGTGAGCTATTACCATGGGTGATAGTCCCAGCCTGAAGTTCAAGATCAAGCTGTCTCATTTTCAGCTCATGGTCTCTCTCTGCTTGTAACCTCCTTTCTTCTCTCTCGGCTTCTAATTTCTTGGCTTCTCTCTCTGCTTCTAATTTCTTGGCTTCTCTCTCTGCTTCTAATTCTAATTTCTTGGCTTCTCTCTCTGCTTCTAATTTCTTGGCTTCTCTCTCTGCTTCTAATTGCTTTGCTTCTCTCTCGGTGTACTTTTCACATTCCGTCGTGACATACCGGATCAGAGCGTCACCATCCATGCCAAGCTCTTTCCCCACCTGCAGGGTAGCAGACCTAAATTTGACCAAGTCAGCCATGATGTATCTGTAGTCTAGTAGGGCAAGTGATCTTACTCAAACTAATTTACTACAATATAATTAACTTAGTTAAAATTAAAGTTAATTAAACTGACTTCACCATATATGAAACAGCTTTCTTTATCTGTACTCAATGGTACTCCTAAAAATATAATTATTTCCTACTATGTTTTTTCTTCCAAAAAAATTTTTTTACAAAACAAAATCTTCTACACAGCAGAAATAGAAAGTTGGCTCAGGAATATCAAAGATATATCCCGCAGACGAGCCCCACTGTAGCGGGAGGTTATTTAAAAATGATTTATTATGTAACAGTATGCCAGTAAAAAGAGTTCTGGTCCTTACAAGTAATACCCCAGTCTTAGAAATAAGCACTGGTGTATTGTTATCATAAAAATAGTCAGACTGTGAAAACCCTGGCCCAGTTGGTAAGAAGTAGTACCAGGATTTAAGGTGTCTCCTCCCTGTGACTATCTTATGATTACTTTTATTCTAGGGGATAAGTAAAATGAACATTCACTGAAACCACAAATGGAAGAAGTGAATAAATCCTCAGGTACAGTTAAAATAGTTTAATAATTACACTAATATTCTATTTCTACTAGTTGGAAAAGAGTTTGGGGGGGTACAGTATATATATATAAAAATATTCACACAATTACTATTATTGTCTGGTTAGACTTCAAGTTTTTTTATCTTAAATTGAATAAAGTTACTGAAAATCACTGTTATTAGTCCTTTGACTTTTTAATTTTTTTGATTAAATTGTCATCAGTTGACTGAATGTATGGTTACTTTTGTTAAACTATTGGCTGTTTCATTTTTTTTTTTTTTTTTTATTATAAGGTGGTTCAGTGTCAAAATAGACACTTATCTTTCCACTCTTGATACTGCTGACATGGACTGTCCTTTGCATAAATCAGTATTGGTAGGCCCAACTGTAGGGATGCCAATGACCAGTTGAAGTTCACTCTTTGGGGTCCTGCACTTTTGTGGGATTGCCTCGGATGAACTGCACCGGCTTCTGATACTGGACAGTCTGGTTTGAGTTATTTCATGGAACCCTCAGACTCCAGACACTTAGACTGAAATTTTCTGGCGATCCGCTCACACTTCAGATGGATTTAGAGTCGTGGCGTTATCTGCCCTCAGTCTTGTCTCAACCTCTTGCGTTGTGTATCTCTCTCAGTTTACCGATCCGCTTTAAATACGTATAGCGCGGACGTATCGGAGAGTACCGACGTCACAGCTTAAACCTAACCTGAAAAATCCTTCCCGAACAGTGATTTCGGCAGATCTGTGCGTCGACTGAAATTTTGCCTTTATCATTCTCGGCATATATAATATCCATATTGTTCCATCTTATCTAGTTTTATACAGCTGATAAAACTCTATCTTCCTATCCATGTAAATTCCCAAACTGTTATTTGTTGATTTTAATATTTAGAACAGAAGTGGGTTTACATGCTTTTTGCGTAACTGTGGGCAGCCGAAATACGCATATATCTCCGTAAATGAGAACTTCCTACCGTTCCATCTTATATGCAGTTATACACCATCCTTCCCTGTACTGAAATGTAAAATCCTTTTCATACGGGTTCCCTTCTATTTTTATTTATCGTTGGCGATTTCCTCTGTCCGATACACATTTCGCTGATACGCCGCCATTTTGAAAGCGGTCGTTCGATCGTAGACGGGTTTATAAATCTAACTGAACTCATTTGCAATGACTTGAAACCAATTTTGCGACAAGGTCGACCACTTTAAATATCTCGGAGCTATTATAGACCGAAAGGGAGGCATCAAAGAAGAGTTGGCCACTCGAAAAGCAGCGGCTGGCAGACTTTTTCAGGCCATAAATCGTGGATTCCTCAGCAAGAAAGAGGTTGGTAAGAAAACAAAGATGGCTGTATACCGCTCCACCTATGTCCCAGTCTTGACATATGGATGCGAGTCGTGGGCAATGACTACAACCCACAAAAGCCAGATCCAAACCTCAGAAATGAGGTATCTGAGGAAAGTGGTTGAAGTAACAAGAAGAGACATGGTCCGCAACCAGACGATCCGTCAAGGCCTAAAATCCCATCCGCTGCAGATCCAAATAGAACAGTCCCAACTAAGATGGTTTGGCCATGTCTGCAGAATGGGAGAAGATCGGCTACCACGACAAGCATGGGAAACAAAGAGCCAGGGATCCAGACCTCCAGGACGACCCAGAGTCCGCTGGGAGGACAATATTAGACAATCTTTGAAGGACCGAGGACTAGAATGGAACCAGGCCAGGAAGAAGACAGCTGATAGAATAGTCTGGCGCTCTCTCTTCCAAACCTCTACACCTCACGGTAGAAGGGGAACGACTAAGTAAGTAAGGAAATGTCTCATAGTTTCAGTTCAATAGGCGATGATGCCACAATTCCAACTTTTTCATCATTGCTTCGATCTTGTCTTCAACTTGAAGGACTGTAACTTTTTCTCCTTGAAGATTTAAGTTGAGCATATTTAAATGGGTGAAGATATCTGACAGATATGCTAATTTTACTAACCAGGAACAATCAGTCAAACGATCGCTGAGGTGAAATTCCTGCTCCATGAGGAATAATCTTATCTCGTCTCTCAATTCCCAAAAATGAGACAAAACTTTACCTCGTGATAGCCAACAAACTCCACAGTGTAGCAAAAGTTGATGGTGTTCACTGTTCATATCTTTGCAAAGCTCCTCAAAAAGTCTTGAATTCAGTGATTTGCTTTTTATAAAATTGACAATTTTGACTTTATAAAATTGACAATTTTGACTGATTCATTTAAGGTCTGTTTTAGTTTTTCTGGTATCTTCTTAGCAACTAGAGCTTCCCTATGTATGCAGCAATGGTACCAAGTCACCGACGGTATGATTTCCTTAATCCGTGCTACAAGTCCAGTAAGCTTTCCAGACATTGCTCGTGCCCCGTCTGTGCTAATTCCAACGCATTTCAACCAATCCATGTCAGGAGATGTTATAAACTTGTTTAAGCTGTTAAATACTTCTTCAGCTGTAGTGTGTACCAACGAGGAGATGAACAGTAAGTCTTCGTAGATATTTCTCTCGTGTTCATATCTAACGTAGCACAATAAGGTCGCTTTGTTTGTTATGTCTGTGCTTTCGTTCAGTTGCAGAGCAAAATAGGGGGGACATGCAAATTCTTTCTAATAACTGTTCCTTGATAATGGCTGACAAACCGTCGATTTGCTTTTTGACTGTGTGTGACGACTGGCCCAATCTTCTCTTCATTTAATTTACGACACCATTTTTTAAAATTCATCTTCCACGCATGATCGAAAAGCCGGTAAAATAACGCGGCAAATTTTCTCCTTATTTTTCCATATTCTAGTGTCTAGTACTATTTTTAGATTAACGACGTCATTCTTAAACCTACCTCAGTGGCCAGTAACCGGTTAGAACTCGCCTAGCGGCTCGACCAATGAATTAGTCTAGGATAGCATACATACATTCATTCATTATAGTATACCATTTGAACACATGTATTTTCACACAGTTTAGCTCTGAGGAAAAAGAAATTTTTTTCTTAAGAAGTACAGGCAATAATTTTGCCATAGAAATTGGCTCAGTGCATTGATTTGGTGAATCCCTTTATATATCAGCTAGAACCAGTCTAAACCCACTCTAGGAAACCCCTCACGTGACTTTTAACGTTATTGATTGGAGCATCTATCAGACGCCAAAGTCACAAGACCCACTCTCCATGTCACGTGCCCCAGTGGAAATAACGAGCTAAAAGTATGCGCCCAGCGAGACGAAATTACTTGCAACCAGGGAGCCGAAGGGGCCAGACCTAATCGAAGACCGCTGCTAATTCACACGTTAAAGCACTGTAAAGCCACGTGTCTAAATTGCTGATTAGAGTCCAATCTCTGAGTAGTCTATGGGGGAGCCTTGCATGACATTCCAATCTCAGACGAAGAATACAGAGTCGAGCTCAGTGAAGGCAGATCCAATCTATTAGAGACCCACCCGATGCAACGTCATAACGAGACAGGACAACCAACCACGTTTCACTATCAGCCAGGGGCTGAAAAGATAAGTTCCCTGTTTCAAAGGGAAGCTCACCATATCAATGTATTATCACTAGCCAGTACATGATGAAAACACTTGAATTGTAAGACTTATCACATACCAGTATACACACAATTTCCATCAACAATACCATAATTCATCATCAGTTCATTTTAATTTTATTAAACCAATTGGGCATAGACTGTACCCCATGCCTTGTTCATTCTATTAGATGTTACATATTGTCTTATGTTTATCTTCCTTTATAAGGGAGGGTGGGGGGGGAGCTCGTAAAATATAATATATCATAATCCCAGTAATAATTAAGGATAATAATAATAGATAACTGAGAAGGGGACTACAGTAGCGAGAGACCAAATATCTCCTAACAAACTGTTCCAGACCTTGTCTAAGAAGAATTTACACTCTTGTCTCCCTCCAGCCGGTGGAGAAACCCAACAGGACTTCTTGAGCCAAATCTTCCTCTGGGTGATCCAGGCAAAACTTCACTTCATATACATCTATTATTTCTAAACTACTATAAGTTTCTTATCCTTCCTACGCTACGCCACACTGTGTCATTTGACAAAGGTATTAAGGAAAGGTCCTTGGCAGCTTTCTCATTGATCAATGCAGAAACCATGATTTTTGCAGCAGGTGATATAAGTTATTCAGCTATTGTGTGCGGTTTTCTGGTTTTTGCTATTAGTTGAGAAACTTCAAATGAGGTCCTCACTGCATTTTCATTGTTACAACCAGTTGCAGTCTTTTTTACCATTTACTTACTTTTCCTAAGCTCCTGCTTTTTACTTTTGAAAAAAATCAATGCTCTTTGTGGCATGTTCTTTATGTTTGGTATCGAGATGTCTTCGCAATTTAGATGGTTTCATGGCCACGTTGGACAATATATCGTAACATAACACACACTGTGGTAGTTGCTTGTCTTCTGGGCCTGTACACATGAAGCCAATTGACAGATTGCTCTAACGGCGGCACATTTTAAGATGACTGGAAGAAGCTTCATTTTGCTTTGAACAGGATGCACCCTCATTAACATCATCAGTACTTTTGTTTCAAATTCAGCCAGCGATCTATCCTGAGGCTCAGCCAAAATGTATTGTTACGAAATTCCCAGCGATAACATCGAAAGTTCACTTTACCCGACAATAACGAACTGCTTTTATTAGCAGAAATCGAAAAAGAAACACGATCATTTTGAGTGACTCCGACTCTCTCTTCCCACGAACACGGACTTCCTTTTATACATGAATTTCTTCGAGAACATTTTCGACACAGCTAGAGAATTCTGGGAAGCAATAGACGTTCCGAGAATGTGGTGGCAACAACGCGGACAACACTAGAGTTCAGTGCTGCTATCAAGGCGGCTTCTGGCTGTATGAGCAGTAGCAAGAAATGTCACGTGCTTTCTCTCAGCCACTCAGTGTCATTCACCTGCATGTTCTCACCGCAAGCAGAAGTATCAAGTGCTGAGTACATTTTTTTGCTATCAAACAGCTATTTTCATAACCAATTTTTACTTTTGTTTTTTTTTTTAATGGAGGCAGTAGGTTAGAAAAGCCAAGTTTTACACAAACAAGCGAGAGAAATTAAGATTTCGTTCTTCGTTTCCTTTTCTTTCTTTCATTCATTCATTCTTTCTATTTTAACTGTAAAAGCTCATAACATTTCTTCTTCACGGACCCCTGTGAGAACATCATGGCCCCCCCGGACCATAGGTTAAGAACCACTGGCCTAGAGTATCTACAGTGTAGATAATACCAAGGAGTCTTCAACTTGGTATTGGCTGCAAAAGAGCAAGAAGCTCAGCAGCCCTAGTTAAGGTAAAGGTAGTCCCATAGCATATACTGCCGTAGAGGAGTGAAGTGTTACAGACTTCACCATACCAGGTCCAGCATCGAGAGGTGGGGTGACCAGTTCCCTTCCTCGCTGCCTTTTCCTTCCCTGACTCAACGAATCAGGTACCCATTTACAGCTGGGTAGACTGGAGCGTGTTGGTACCGTGATTCGAACCCAGCACCTTTGCCGTGAGAGACCAGCGCTCTAACCACTCTGTCAATCGGCCCAAGTTAAACAACATTCAAAAAGAGACTTTACAATATTTATTTAAGATGTCTAGCCTACAGTTATTTTTTTCTTTTTATTAATTTTTCACTTTTTATTAATGATTAAGGTAGGCTAAATGAATAACAGCAGTCATAAATGAACTATTTATATGTGACGTAGACAGTTAAATGACTCTTCCCCACACCTGTACCATTTGCATAAATTTTACAGCAAAAATATTGTTAATTTATGTGTTTTCAAAAACTGTAGGCTAACTCTCAAACAAAGAGGTGGGTGTAATTTTATGGCTGTATCACTGATTACTGCACGGCAAGAAACATGGAAGCGTGGATTTAAAAATGATAAAATACCAACTTGGGCTACTGCTATCTGTAACCGTATAAGGCCGCAACGATATATGCTACATTGTACGTAATTATAGCCACTTGATCAAACTGGCGTCCTCTAGTCTACTGACATTCCCAACGGCCAAAATGTCATAGGCAACATTGAGTATGATCCAAGAAAGCTATCCCGATCAATCATGGATACATGCCTATACAGATGGATCAGCAACTAATGCTGTTAGGAATGGAGGTGCCGGTATCTTTATCTCATATCCTGACAACCACTATGAGACTAGGCACATTCCCACTGGTAAATTCTGTTCCAACTATACAGCTGAGGTTCAAGCTCTAGAGCAAGCTGCAAATATGATTTATAACACCAACTCTGACTGCCACCAGGTAGTCATCCTCACAGATGCACTGTCTGTCCTGCAAGCTCTCAAGGGTGGTAAACTCCCGCATCTGAGAAATGAACTAACAAGGTAGCTGCCAAAAAGAGAACCATACTTCAGTGGGTACCATCTCATTGTGGTGTACCCGGAAATGAAAAGGCAGATAAACTTGCAAAAAAGGGAGGAGAATGTGAACAAGAAGATAATGAAGTCACATACTTTGAGAAAAAGAGAGCTATCCAGACTATCAGAAGAGAACAGAACCAACCCAAAGACGACTATCACACTCTCGACCGGCAGGGACAGACAACTATTTTTCGACTCAGGACAGGGCATAACAAACTGAATAAACACATGCACAAGCTACGATTGTCTGCTTCACCACTGTGCACATGTGGATTAAACGAACAAACTGCTGAGCATGTTCTACAGGACTGTCCTCTGTATGACCAGTTAAGAAAGATATACTGGCCCAATGACTCAACACTGAACTCAAAGCTATATGGAGTTAAAGAGGAACTTCAAACAACAGTCGAATTCATCATGAGAACTCGTCTGACGGTGTAATCATCAAAGATGCGATCGCAAGAAGAAGAAGAAGAAGTCATAGGCAACTTTATAGATCGCATTTGGGCAACAACTGGCTAGCACACATTAAATAGGCCTAGTTCTAGTTAGGCCCCTATTCAACAAACTTGACAATCGACAGCTGCTGAACTTTGTAGCCGACGCCGGCTTTGGTTAATAAAACAGCAGATTACGATAACTTTGCAAGCCAATTACCTTAATTTGATTATCATTAGGTGTCAGACCTGTAACTCATCCATATGGCTATTCGCATGTAATGATACGGTTACAATTTAGCATCTCCGCCCATCACTCTGAAGTCTGCGGAAGTTGTTACGTCGTCCATATTGTTTAACGTGAAAAAAGTTGCCACGTTTTTTATTTAAATAAAGATTAGGTCAAATTTGGAATTTTCGTGTTAAGGCTCCAAAAGTTGATAATACACAGTAGTACATTTAATTTATCTAACCGTGCTCTGCTTTGAAGGGTAATGTTAGACACATCACTATGATGACTAGCCGCATAAACTATCACTTTGAATTCATAAATTCATGACAAGGCTGAATGTGATCTGGAAAAGTAACATCAGTTTTCCTGTGAAGATCAAATTATACAAATCACTTGTATTATCTATTCTCTTGTATGGGTGTGAGGGCTGGACACTCATTGCAGATACGGAGCGAAGGATCCAGGCTTTCGAGCATAAATATTATAGAAGAATTATGCGCATTTGCTATAAAGAGCACAAAACAAATGTCTATGTTAGAGAGAAGATAAACACCTATGCAGGCCACCAAGAACCACTTTTGTCAGTAGTGAAACGTCGAAAGCTTGCCTGGTTTGGGCATGTAACTCGTCATGACTCCCTTTCGAAAACGATCCTCCAGGGAACAGTCGAAGGTAAACGGAGAAGAGGAAGGCAAAGAAAATCCTGGGCTGATAACATCAAAGAATGGGCAGGACACGGTTTTTCCACACTTGTACGCATTGCTGAGGACAGAGAGCAGTGGAGGACCCTGTCTGCTGATGCTTCCACCATGGTACCCCTACGTCCCATGACGGGTTATATATATAATTTTACGCGGAAGAAGGGGGGGGGGGGGGTGAAGGATGAACATTACAAAGAAAAGATTCTGTTTCTATCTCATGAAGTTCACTAATTAGTATATTTTTAGTTTTCAGCTTGAGAGTTTTCATTGGGAATACGGGAAAAAGTACCTTTCCCTCCCGGGGGGGTATGGTCCCAAATTTAGTAGTTTAAAAAGGTTTTCTTTTTCCAGCATTTACCGAAAGATCTACCAAATCATCCACTGGAACCTACCGGTAGTCGAGATCGACTGGTTGCCGACCTCTGCTGTAGAATGTGTTGAGAATATACAGACATAGAGAACTACCCAGTATATTAAAACAGTGTATTACAAGAAATAACAAGAACAAAAGTTAATACATAAGGAGATGAAAGGAAATTGCGGGAAAGTAGGGGACTGGTGAGATTCTAAATCTCATAATGCATATTGATGATGATGGCATGAATCGGGTGTCATTCCAAACACCCCAGACTTTCCCATCATCTTTCCTCTTATTAACAACACGACAGATATGACAGACTACCAGTTTGGGACAAGAGAAAATACATACGTACGCACATCCACACAATTTGAATTTTAAAAATTCTATTTGGAATAAATTGGGGGGGGGGGGGGGGCGCGAAACGATTCCCTATTCAGAAATTGAAGATCAGAATTACTATCTGGAATTAGCGACTCTATATGTCATAATTATAACCCATTAGAGGTTGAACAGGATATGTTTTCTTTAAAAAAAAAATTATTTAAAAATCTATCAGTTCTACATTGGTGATCTTAGCCATTCTATTACGCGCGTGCACTTATGTATTATAAAAATTATTACATGCTTCACTTAAAAATAAATATTTATTCACTTAAAAATAAATAAGCATTTAAGATTTAAAGAGAAATATTTGCTGAAAATATATAAGTATCTTAATATTGAAAATAAAACTGCCCCATCTAAGAAAGATCTCGAACACAGCTCTGCGGGGCATGCAATAAGAGGTGACTAGTGTTAGGCTATGCTGGGGACTAGAAGCTTCATCATCTAAAATACATTTTAACAGAAACCACCACTGCAAGAGCAAATAAATAGTTTTGGCTCAGACTTCTTATAGACAGCTGTAGTGTAAAGTCTCATGCTATTCTCGGGAGCGAAAACCATGATTAAAATAAATAACAAATAATTTTAGCTACGACACTTCAACCAGGCATATGGGGTTTTTGCGGATATAAACGAAATATGAGTTAAAAATAATTGCTAAGTCTGACTTTTATTAGGATCACGCAATTACTATTAATATTTCTTCACATAAATTGATTTCGAACTGAGCATATTTCTATCCAGATTGTCTATGAACAATAGTTACTTATTGTGAACAAAAATTATAATAATAATTAAAACTCATATTTCTGTTTTTCCCAGACTTCTAAGTTCAAAATGTCAGCCCCCATGTACTTCCGCAATAACAAAAGTGGTTGTGTTTAGTGCAGCCGGCACAAAAGTTGTAGGCCTAATTAACTTACTGATGCACATTAGACTATTAAATTGTTCATTTTCATATGATGGCTAACAATACAAGGGGAAGAGTAGGCCAAGAGGTATGTATGCTTCAGTTTAAAAAACAACGTTTTAATGTCTGAAGCCATTTCCTGAACTTGCTGAATTTTTCTCCGTTGGGTAGGACTTAAGAATAGTAGACACAATCCACCGCATTGCCCGAGTGATGGTTGAAAGGAAAAGTAGTGAGACGTGTGTTCGGCGAGGTCTTAAACAAGAATTCAGAGATAAGGGTTAGATTTGGGAATGCTAAACCTAACCTTAAACCCAAACTTGATCCTAACATTAGGCCTAACGACATGGGCGACTTGTTAGCAGAGTTGTCTTCAAGTCTACCCTAACGAGTCTCAAGTCTCTTAGTAGGCCTACAAGTCTCAAGGCAAGTCCTTAACAGTACCTTTTGAGTCGAGTCCTGAGCTGAGCCTCATTCTTTATCTAAAACTGTTTATAGCCACAATCGCACTTTATCAAACAATCACATCGATCACTATGAATAATAATGGAAAATAATATCTGTTTTAGTATTTTTTTCAAAGATATTTACCGATTTTTTTCGATTAAAGTTATTTTTCAATATCACATAGAAAAAATATCTTCTGAACCATAGACTGCGCCTCCCAATCCCCCAGCCTACAATGAAACAGTGTGCGTGATCAACACTAAATCTCAGGCGCCTGGCGCAAGGTATATTTTCTCCTGCAGTCTGGATGGTTATATTTACATAGTTAGGTATGTTTTGTTCAGATGGCCGGTCCGTCTTGCGGACTAACAATAGTGTCCCATATGTCTGATATGCTGGAGTAAGCGTCTTGTTTGCACAAAGAAATTATTGTATGTGCTGTGATGTCTGGGTGATATCGATTAAAATGAACCATTTTTGATATGTTATGAGTAAGGACGGAGCAGTGGTTAGTGCACTGGCTTCCTAGCTCGGTGGTCGATGGTTCGATCCCCAGTTGAGGTGGGATTTTTTAGACCGCAAATGGCTCTGGGGCGACCCAGCCTCATGAATTGAGTACCAGAGCAACTCTGGGAAGGTTAAGGCGGCCGGCGTGATGCTGACCACATCACCCCTAGTGTGCCGATGGTCAAGAAAATATGGGCCTAACACCATATTCCCAAAATGCCTCAATGGGCGTGTAACGGGATCCTTTACCTATGAGTAAGGACGGAGAGTTGGTTCACCAAAATTGGCAAGTCACAAGTGGTGACTTAAGTCCGAATCAAGTGACTCAAGTTGACAACACTGCATATTAGGATGACAGCGAAGAACACATTCCACTATTCTTCATTTCAACCCAAGTGGCTAACGATTCATCCATGGTGTCGCTTAGATTCATTACTGAGTAGCTAACAAAACCCAAACCCAACACCCACCCTGTTTCAAGTGGGACGTACGATTAGAGGCTTATGTTAGGGGTTATTTTTTGCGTTAGAAAAGGCTCGAAGCAGGGTTAGTATTGGATCATGGGGTTATGGACGGCACTATACTGAGGCTATTTTGTAATTTTTTTAAGGGTCAGGGACGGAACATATTGCACGTAGTCACTTGGGGCAACATGGCGGTAATCAGTTATTGCTACTAACATAGATGAACAAGAAAATATTAACCTGCTCTGCTAAGTGTTGCTTCTACAGATCCTTTGTTAGTGGCCCATATACTTTCTTTATGCCTTCTAAAAAAAGCTTGAAACACAGTATCAGCATTTTCACAGACATGTAATTTTCTCCCTATAAATTCCGCTTAATAATTTGAGTGGATAGATATGAAAAACAGTGGGACATGTTCTTTGATGCCATCCAGATAAGTTGGCCCCATTTCATTAGGGTTAGGATTAAGGTTAGGGTGTAGGGTTGTAACCTTTATTGGGAGCAAACTGCCACAGTAAGATCTGGAAGGAATTATTCACCATACATAGACATAAAAAGAGGTGTCAGACAAGGTTGTGTGCTGTCCCCCTGCCTATTTAATTTATACAACGAAAAAATTTTCAAACACATACAGGAAATACCAGGACTGAACATCAGTGGAAGGTCAATAAACAACCTTAGATATGCAGATGATACCGTGTTGTTAGCAGAAAGCGAACAGGAGTTACAAGAACTAGTGAAGCAAGTGAACAGTATAAGTCATGAATATGGACTCAACATTAATATTGAGAAAACAAAAACTATGATAATTAGCAAAACAGACGATAAACCCACATTAAAGATAAGCGTAAATGGGAAAATCCTGGAACAAGTCAAGAGCTACGTATATCTTGGTCATATAATAACAGAAGATGGCAGATGTGAAACAGAAATCAAGAAGAGAATAGGAATGGCCAAAGCTACATTAAACAACATGAAACATATACTGACGTCCAAACAGTTATCTCACAAATTAAAACTGAGAATCATAAAGTGTTATATATATTCTGCATTTCTGTATGGTGCAGAAACATGGACGATGAATAAGTAGTTGGAAGAAAGAATTGAGCTCTTGAAATGTGGATATATAGAAGAATGGGGCGTATCTCATGGAAAGAGATGAAAACAAATAAGGAGGTCCTAGAAAATCTAGGTATGAAAGAGAACTAATGAGGGAGATCAAAGTTCAGCGGCTAAAATACTTTGGCCATATAAAAAGGCATAACACCTTGCAGAAGACCATAACAGAAGGGAGAGTTGAAGGCAAACGTGCAAGGGGAAGACAGCGCTGTAAGTGGGAAGATAACATCAAGAGATGGACAGGAAAGAGTCTATCAGAGTGCACCACCAAGACAAGAGACAGAAGACGTTGGAGATCCATTACAGCCAACCTTCGTTGTGGAGATGGCAACTGATGATGATGTAGGGTTAAGTCTGGGATTCCTAAACCTAACCTTTACCCCTTATTACAGCATATCAGATTTCTTTTCTAAGGCCTTATCGAACACATGTCCCTTACTTAATTACTTAGTCGTTCCCCTTCTACCGTGAGGTGTAGAGGTTTGGAAGAGAGAGCGCCAGACTATCCTGTTGGCTGTCTTCCTCCTGGCCTGGTTCCATTCTAGTCCTCGGTCCTTCAAAGATTGTCTAATGTTGTCCTCCCAACGGACTCTGGGTCGTCCTGGGGGTCTGGATCCTTGGCTCTTTGTTTCCCATGCTTGTTGTGGTAGCCGGTCTTCTCCCATTCTGCAGACATGGCCAAACCATCTTAGTTGGTACTGTTCTTCTTGGGTCTGCAGGGGGTGGGATTTAAGGCCTTGACGCATCGTCTGGTTGCGTACCATGTCTCTTCTTGTTACTTTAACCACCTTCCTCAGATATCTCATTTCTGAGGTTTGGATCTGGCTTTTGTGGGTTGTAGTCATTGCCCATGACTCGCATCCATATGTCAAGACTGGGACATAGGTAGAGCGGTATACAGCCATCTTCGTTTTCTTACTAACCTCTCTCTTGCTGAGGAATCCTCGATTTATGGCCTGAAAAAGTCTCCCAGCTGCTGCTTTTCGAGTGGCCAACTCTTCTTTGATGCCTCCCTTTCGGTCAATAATAGCTCCGAGGTATTTAAAGTGGTCTACCTGCTCCAGGACCTGTTCTCCCAGCTTAATCTGATGTCTTCTTTCTTCTCGTGATATCACTATGGATTTTGTTTTAGAGCTGCTTATGACCATCCCTCTCTTCTCCAGCTCTTCCTTCCAGACTTGCAGGTTGAATTGGAGATGTGCCTCTGATTTAGCAATCAGGGCAACATCATCAGCAAATGCCAGCTCCGAAATACAGACCTGTCTCATCTTCCAGTACGCCACTGAATACTTTCTTGTTCTCTCCTTACATGCCTTAATGACATCGTCCATGAGGAGTATGAAAAGGTAAGGTGATAGGATATCACCTTGTCTTACACCAGTGGTGGTCCTGAACTCTTCTGACTTATGGTTTGCTGTCCTCACATAATTTCTGCAAGACTTGTAGAAGCTCTGTATAGCATGAATCAGAGGTGCTGGAATGTTCTTCCTTGCTAAACAATCCCAAAGTTTGCTCCAGGGGACCCTGTCAAACGCCTTTTCCAGATCTATGAAACAAAGATGGATCTCACTCTTATACTCAAGGGTCTTTTCACTCAGCTGTCTGAGTGTGAAGATTAGGTCTTGAGTACTTCGGTTCGCTCGGAATCCGCACTGGACCTCATCCAGTTGTGGCTCAGCTAGGCGTCGGAGTCTCTGCTCTAGGATTCTAGAGTAGATTTTACCAGGGACACTGAGAAGGGATATACCTCTATGGTTTCCACAATGGGTGGGTTTGAAAAAAAATCGAAAAAAGGTGATTTGTCTTACGAGGACAAAAGACAAAGAAAATAGTCTACGTTACGGCCACAAGGCCTTCGTCATGAAAGGAAAGAAAGTGGAGGCTAGATAGGACACATAAAAACTAAATAAAATAAAAACTGGGTACTTCCCTGAAGGCAAGAACCGAAATTCTATCAAAATCCTCTATGATGTTTTCCACACTGTCGATTGTCACCCTTTTTGAAAATTGGTGTAATGATGGCAATCTCCCAATCCTTTGGTATGGTCTTGTTGTACCACGCTGCCTGTAGAACCCTTAAGAGTAATAGGTCGCCTGATGCTCCCATGTACTTAACCATTTCTGGTGTTATACCATCATGCCCTGCTGCTTTGCCCATCTTGATTTTCTCCAGTGCTGCCTTCAGTTCTTCCATTTTTATGTCATCTTCACCATCATTGGTTTTCTCTTCTGTGCTAGTGGTTATCATTTCTGATGCTTCACCATGCTCACCATCCAGGAGTTCTGAGAAATATTCATTCCATCTTTCCATTACTTCCTTCGGGGCAGTAAGCAATTTGACACATGTCCCACTGTTCTCAATTTCAACCATTTGAGTGAAATTCAGTTTACCTTCCTGAAACAATGACCGTGTTCTTCACAGATTATTTAATATTATGCACTCTTTGTCCATGAACTCTGCTCATTCATATTAAGTCATCAATGGCTGGCTTCCATTCAATTAGACTCATACTTTTATTACACATTAGGCATTCATAGTGATCTGTAATGAAAACCTTCATCATACAGAAATCAACTTACACACTTTTCTCCATTACGCTCCGTCAGAAAAGAAAAAACAAAATCAAAGCACCTCTCTACTACTTCACATGCACCAACAATTTGTGCTTCATTCAAGCAAATACAGCACATACAAATTGTGATCAAACATGAGTGCAGACGACACAGTGCATACAAGCATGTGAACACAGACAAACTGCTGATTATCGATCGATGATCCATATTCTTTGATAACTTGAAGCAAAATATCACCACTTTATGATAGTAGTGAATCGCTGTTGTATCATTTGACAGTTGCCCAACATTTCAGACTGTGTCTTATATTCTTAACTTCTACCCTCCGTTGTTTAGTTTGACTTAAGTTTTCTCTTCTCACGTGGTGGTCCTGGAAACAGTCTGCAGCAGTGCAGTCTGGCTGAGCGAGTGTGGATCGCAATGGGAAGGCAAACCCGGTCCCTAAAAAATGCAGTGCAGAAGTCGGATGTGTCGACCGAAAGGTGCAGATATCACAGCTTAGGCGTAAACAGACACAACGTAACCACTGTCCTTTTCAGGACGAACGAGGAAGAAGAAGAAGAATATTCAACTCTTGAGCTCCTTATAGAGCTTAGGTCTTCAACAAGTTCATGCCAAACCTTCCTGTCGTCTTCCATTCCCTTAAGTCATTATAAATCGTATTTAGCCCTGTATTTTATCACCATTTATTTTCTCCATGTTATCATTGTTGATCAGAATCAATATCGTTGCTCTCCATAGGTGCTTAGTCTCCCTCAGCAAATGTCAAAGGTTATGAATGCTTCTTGTTCACATTGCGTGCTGGTTGTTTTTATTTTTATTTTTATGTACGCCTGCTATTACTCGAGGCGAAATCTCCGGTTAGTATATCTAACATGAGACTGATTTTACGTGAGTATCCTATTTTCCCTATATGCTGACAGGTGTCCTCTCTCCATTCAGGCAGATACTCGCCGTCTTCGGAGGTCGTGCCGTTTGTATAAATGCCAGATACATCCTCTCAGACGTCCATCTCTGCCAGTCTGACTTTGGATGCCTAATTCCTGCAGTCTTAGCAATGTTGAATTATCGATTGTGGTGTTGTTCTCTATTAGGCGATCAGTATTTGATACTCGTAGGTGGTATTTGAGTCTAAAGTACCCCATTCTTAGTCTAAAAATTATGGTATTTTAGTCTTCTGTACCTATTCTCAGTCTAAAAATTATAACTTGATCTGTACTTGGTAAGGAGCAGGTGCCTCTGTTGTATCTGGCTCTGTGTGTCCTCTATACTATCTTTCTTCAAAGCTATGCTCTTTAGTATTGGCTTTTATCTTTTCATATGTTGTTCTCAGATTGAATTTTTCTTTCTCCTATGGCAGACTATCTGACTTCTCATTTCCATATATCCCGCACTGGGCAGGAATTCATTATACTCACACTTGGTTGAATTTATAGCTAGTTTTCATTAGTGCTTCTGAGAGACTGTCTAATTCATTTTTATTGTTTCTTATCGCTGGTAGGGAATCTGTGAGGAACATTGCCCTGGCTTTAACTTTATGCCCGTTTCTCACTATGGCTTTTGCAGCTGTTTTTCGTCCGTCTGCCTCAGCTTTGAAGATATATAAGTCCATTCTTTTTTATGTGTTCAAAAGCTGTATATTACAGTCATACAGATTTATGTAACAAAGCCCTCACCCATTAACTTCTTTCATGTCACCTTGTTTTTCTTTCAGAATGCAGATGAAGATGACGATGAGTTTGGTGATTTTGGGGGTTTCGAGGTAAATAGTTTTAAATTTAAGTCATAGAATTAAGCCCTACCTGAAATATCAAACACTCCTTTGTCTGAGGTGGAATTCTGTTTAGTTTTTCCCCCAAGTAGTCACGATTATGTATATTGTATTTATCTATCTATTCACTTATTTATTTATTGTATCTGTATATGTATGTATATATGGTCAACGTATGCTTAGCAAGAAAGAAGGCTCAATACCTTCCATCTACAGTATCTACGCCACATCCTTGGTATTTCATGGAAGGACAAAGTGACCAATGTTGAGGTGTTGTCCCGTGCTGGCCTTCAAAGCATGTATACACAGCTTAGACAGCACAGACTACGCTGGCTTGGCCATGTCCACCACATGGAAGATGGTCTCATCCCGAAAGATATGTTCTACGGACAACTACCAGATGGCAGAAGAACAATGGGGCTACCGCAGCTGAGGTTCAAAGATGGTTGCAAGGGAGACATGAGGGCACTGGTCATAAATCCAGCAACCTGGAAGGATGAAGCTGCCGATCGCACCAAGTGGCAATGCTTCTTACGGTGCCACCTCATGTTGAGCGAAAAGAAGCTCTCACGGCAAGTAGAAGAGAGGAGAAAATGTTGAAAGGAACACCAGGAAAATAAGCAGCTGAGGGCTGTCTCACCTCAGGGGCGCATTACCATAGTCAGTTATTACTGAAGGTGCTATTATTATTATTATATGTATGTATGTATACTTCTTGGCTGTTATGTTTTTTGTTCACCATACTTTAGAGCCGTACAGTAGGACGGCCTTCTCATCTGAGTTAAAGATTTCTGTAGATGTGCTGGCAGCTAATTTAGCTGCATTCTGAGATGTCCATACTATTTAATTTTCTTTCTCTTTGTGCATCTCATCAGTTGGAATAAGAGATGAGAAGAAGACGCTGGAGATGGATAGGACACACACTTAGGAAACCTACTGATAGAATTACCTGGCAGTCCTTGTTCTGGAATGCCCAGGATTAGAGAGATAGAGGAAGACCAGAGAACACGTGGAGAATTGAACTGAAGGCCGACATGAAACAGATAAAGTTTTTTGTTCATTTATTTTGAGCAACCACTTTTTTGACCAACTTTCAAGGGCTAGCAGTGAATCCTGCATGCGCACTCTTGCTGTGGAGATGTATTGTTCTGAAGTCCACATGGCCAGGTCATCAGCGTATTTTTACCTTGTCAAATAAACCACAGCAAGCAAAGCTGCAATTAAATGGACAGGCAGTACGAGGAGATGAAACACCAACATACTTAGGAATCACACTAGACCGCCGAATGACATGGAAATCACAGATTAACAAAATACAGCTAAGGGCAAAACTTCGCATGGCCATCATGAAAAAGTTAGCAGGTACCACATGGGGTGCTGATGAGAATATCCTCAAAAAGCTGTACACAGGCAGAGTCAGACCTGCTATGGAATATGGCATCACAGCTTGGTCGACGGCAGCAAAGTCAAATTTTGACAGAGTAAACAGACTCCAAAACCAAGCAGCACGTATTATAACAGGGGCCCTAAAGTCTACACAAATCAACCATATGGAAAACATCACAGGGCTACAGTCAATGGAGGATAGACGTGACAGCAGAGTCTTAAAACAAGCTGAAAAATTTAAGAGGCTCGAAGGACACCCCATGTACCAAAGAATGAATAGGCTAGGAAGAGGCAGGCTCAAGCGAACTAACTTTGTCGCCCAAGCAAAAGAAAAAATTAACAATAATACCATACTAGCTAGCTCAGTTGCAAAGAAAATCCCAACAAGCTCAACTATCCCACTGTGGAAAATAAGATGCTTTCCTGAGTTAAAATCTGATATTCCAGGCATTGAAGGTAAGGGAACACAGACAGAAACACAAAGAAAGTGTATAGCAACCAAGTATATTGACCAAACATTTCCAGCGAAGCTTTGGACACATGCATATACTGATGGTTCGGCAACAAATGCAGTTGAAAATGGGGGTGCCGGCATCCTCATAAAATTAAAGAATAGAATTCACTCTATGGCAATTGCCACTGGAAAATACTGCAACAACTTCTGTGCTGAAGCAGAAGCCCTGAAACAGGCAGCTGAAACTCTTATTGAATGCAAAGCACAGGCAGAAAAACAGATAGTAATCTTTTCAGATGCCCTCTCAATAATATCAGCGCTGAAGAGCCACCAAACTAAAGGATTGAAAGATCTGATAATCTCCCTTGAAAGACTGGCCGAATGCTTCAAGAAGTGCACTATCCAGTGGATACCAGCCCATTGCAACATACCAGGAAATGAAGAGGCAGATAGACTTGCTAAAGAAGGAGGTGCCTTACAGCAAAATTATATAGAGACAACTTACGCAACGGCAAAGACCACTATAAAGGCTACATTCAAGTCCAAATGGGAAAGAGAGCACCCGGGACATTTGAAAAATGACGCATATCATCAACTATCCAGAAAAGAACAGGTCATCATTTTTCGACTACGCACTGGGCACAACAGATTGAGATACCATCTGTACTACAAATACAAAATTGGTGCAACAGATCTCTGCACCTGCGGTACCAGCCCGATGACAGTCGAACACCTGCTGCAGTACTGCCCAACCTACAATAATGAACGGGGTAGCATATGGCAACAACCCACTTCTGTCAACGAAAAACTGTTTGGAGATGTCGGGAACCTTGAGTTGACTGCTGCCTTTATTAGAGTCATAAATGTGGAAGTCTGAAGGCGAACGAGGAAGAAGAAGAAGAAGAAGAAGAAACAGATAAAGAAGTCATGGAAAGACTTTGAGTGGATGGCACGGGGTAGGGAAGACTCGGCATAAGTTTGTTGATGGCACAGGGTAGGGAAGACTCGGCATAAGTTTGTTGAAGGTAGTGCTCCTTGAGGAGTTGAAAGGTTATGAATTAATGATTTGAGCATCTGATGCCAGGTTTTGTTCCCAGAAACTTTCTGTTCTCATTTTTCTAGTTATTTCACTTTTGGTGACATTTGCAGCTTGTTTCTGGCATACTATCTTATATGTTGTGATTTTTCTTTCACCTGTGCATGAGATAGTCAGTGGCGGAGTAAACGAAAATAGGTAGTGAGTCGATACAGGGACAAAGGAGAAAAATGCCTGCGTTACGGCCACAAGGCCTTCGTCAGGGATAAATGTATGAAGAAAGAAGAGAAAGAGAGTGAGAAGTAAGTTTAATACAGAAAAATAAATAGAGATCATACAACCCGTAAATGGAAGTATTGGTTTTCACGGTCTCCGATTGTAGTGTGGGCAGAATGGCCACTCGAAAGGATCTGGGTAATGACTAGCGTTGGTGGATACTGTTTTAAAACTAGAAATGAAAAAAGAGAGATGGTGACAATGTTTGACACTGATATCGAAGAATTAGTATGAATATGCAATGTATCTGCTGCCATGTTGTCTTGAGCCCCATGTACTCCCCAATGTTCTCTGAGGAGAAATACAAAGAATAGGCGCACTGATTCCCCATTAGGTTATGGCTGGCTACCTCATGGCTGGCTACCTCATTGCTGGCTACCTCATGGCTGGCTACCTCATGGCTGGCTACCTCATGGCTGGCTACCTCATCATGTGTAAGAAATTACTACAGAAACCACTGCAACAAGAGCATGAGGGCTTTGAGGTAGGCTTCGTGGTAGAGAAGCCTTGCTGGGATGGTAGCTCCATGCCCTGAATGTAGCAAACACAGGGATACGAACCAGTGAATTTTATTTGAGGGCAGATATTTGGGGCCTGAGTAGTGAGTTAGATGATAGTGCAGATATTTGGGGGGTCTGAGTAGTGAGTTAGTTGGTAGTGCAGATATTTGGGGCCCTGAGTAGTGAGTTAGTTGGTAGTGCAAATATCTGGGGGCCTGAGTAGGGAGTTAGTTGGTAGTGCAGATATTTGGGGCCCTGAGTAGTGAGTTAGTTGGTAGTGCAGATATTTGGGGGGTCTGAGTAGTGAGTTAGTTGGTAGTGCAGATATTTGGGGGTCTGGGTAGTGAGTTAGATGATAGTGCAGATATTTGGGGGGTCTGAGTAGTGAGTTAGTTGGTAGTGCAGATATTTGGGGGGTCTGAGTAGTGAGTTAGATGATAGTGCAGATATTTGGGGGGTCTGAGTAGTGAGTTAGATGATAGTGCAGATATTTGGGGGGTCTGAGTAGTGAGTTAGATGATAGTGCAGATATTTGGGGATCTGAGTAGTGAGTTAGATTATAGTGCAGATATTTGGGGGTCTGAGTAGTGAGTTAGTTGGTAGTGCAGATATTTGGGGGTCTGAGTAGTGAGTTAGTTGGTAGTGCAGATATTTGGGGCCCTGAGTAGTGAGTTAGTTGGTAGTGCAGATATTTGGGGGGTCTGAGTAGTGAGTTAGATGATAGTGCAGATATTTGGGGGGTCTGATTAGTGAGTTAGATGATAGTGCAGATATTTGGGGGGTCTGAGTAGTGAGTTAGATGATAGTGCAGATATTTGGGGGGTCTGAGTAGTGAGTTAGTTGGTAGTGCAGATATTTGGGGGTCTGAGTAGTGAGTTAGATGGTAGTGCAGATATTTGGGGGGTCTGAGTAGTGAGTTAGATGATAGTGCAGATATTTGGGGTTCTGAGTAGTGAGTTAGATGATAGTGCAGATATTTGGGGGGTCTGAGTAGTGAGTTAGTTGGTAGTGCAGATATTTGGGGGGTCTGAGTAGTGAGTTAGTTGGTAGTGCAGATATTTGGGGGTCTGAGTAGTGAGTTAGATGATAGTGCAGATATTTGGGGGGTCTGAGTAGTGAGTTAGTTGGTAGTGCAGATATTTGGGGGGTCTGAGTAGTGAGTTAGATGATAGTGCAGATATTTGGGGGGTCTGAGTAGTGAGTTAGTTGGTAGTGCAGATATTTGGGGGTCTGAGTAGTGAGTTAGATGATAGTGCAGATATTTGGGGGGTCTGAGTAGTGAGTTAGTTGGTAGTGCAGATATTTGGGGGTCTGAGTAGTGATTTAGTTGGTAGTGCAGATATTTGGGGGTCTGAGTAGTGAGTTAGGTGATAGTGCAGATATTTGGGGATCTGAGTAGTGAGTTAGATGGTAGTGCAGATATTTTTTTTTTTGGGGGGGGAGGGGGGTCTGAGTAGTGAGTTAGTTGGTAGTGCAAATGTCTGGGGGCCTGAGTAGTGAGTTAGTTGGTAGTGCAGATATTTGAGTAGTGAGTTTGTTGGTAGTGCAGATATGTGGGGGTCTGAGTAGTGAGTTAGATGATAGTGCAGATATTTGGGGATCTGATTAGTGAGTTAGATGGTAGTGCAGATATTTGGGGCCCTGAGTAGTGAGTTAGTTGGTAGTGCAGATATTTGGGGGGTCTGAGTAGTGAGTTAGTTGGTAGTGCAGATGTTTGGGGGGCCTGAGTAGTGAGTTAGTTGGTAGTGCAGATATTTGGGGGCCTGAGTAGTGAGTTGGTAGTTTATAAACTAATAAAACGGTATTGAATCAGTTTTACTAATAACAGTTCACATGAGACAAGGGACGTTTCGGGTATTACCCTTCGTCAGCCACAAACAGGTGACAAAGACAAAAATTACATATAGGTACTACAAAACTATACGATGATGAGAAACAAACAACAAATGGACGATCGTAAAATCTAAAAGAAATACTGAAACAAGAAAGTAAATAATCCAACGAAACGAAAAAAAGAAGAATAAACAAAACTGTGGAACTAGTTAAAGTTAGCTTAGCTCGATGCAAAGAATTCGTGGAAGAAAGCGGTAGTCTCTTGTCACAGAATTCGCAAGGAAGTGACGTGCGATAGCGACAAAACAAGAGATATAAAAAGATACGAAACGAACCAAAGCAAAAACACAAGAAGATAGATCATAAAGACAACGAATAAAGAATGAAAAAGAGAAAAGCTACCAGAATTTATGCAAAATGATGTTGTATATTTAAGTGAGTTGGTAGTGCAGATTTGAGGGGGGGGGGGGAGGGGGGGGGCTGAGTAGGTTAGTTGGTAGTTCAGATATTTGGGGGCCTGAGTAGTGAGTTGGTAGTGCAGATATTGGGCGGGGGGAGGGGGGGCTGAGTATTGAGTTAGTTGGTAGTGCAGATATTTGGGGGCCTGATCATTGAGTTAGTTGGTAGTGCAGATATTTGAGGGCCTGATCAGTGAGTTAGTTGGTAGTGCAGATATTTGGGGGCCGGAGCAGAGAGTTGGTTGGTAGACCATTTTATTAGTATTTTGGGGCCTTTTTATTTATCTTCATCAACATTATTCCAAGATAATATACTTCTTTGACTTATCTGACCAGGGTTTATTGATATTGATGTTAAAATGAGCTTGGAGCTTTGTTTACCTTCAATACTTTTGTTTTCCAAATACAGATCCGTACTGTTTATCCAAAAGTGCAATAATCTAAGCACTCTGAAATACATACTACATAGCTTGACATTTTTGTAGTAGTTTTGCCTCGTCTTTTTTTTTTGTAAGTATGCTGTTTCAACCTAGACATGAGGTCATTTGGTTATATTTGAGGCACATATACAAATATAAAAGTCCTTGAGGTCTGGTAACCAGTTGCATAAACAACTATTAAAGCCATATTCAAGTCCAAATGGGACAGAGAACACCCAGGTCACATAAAAGATGATGCCTATCACCACGTATCTGGACGAGACCAGGTCATCATTTTCCGCTTACGCACTGGACATAACAGATTGAGATACCATCTATACCACAAGTGCGAGATTGGTGCAACAGATCTCTGTACCTGTGGCATCAGCCCCATGACAGCTGAACATCTGCTGCATTCCTGCCTAATATACAGCAGTGAGTGGAGTGGCATATGGCAACAACCCATATCTCTCCACGAAAAACTGTTTGGAGATGTCAGGAACCTTGAGCTGACTGTACTGCCTTTATTAGTGTCATTAATGTGGAAGTCTGAAAGGTAAACAAGGTAGAAGACGAAGTTATATGAACAGCATGCTGGGACAGTAGAAAGAAACTAAACATACATTTTGTTTCATTTAATTTTTCTTTTAAAAATATCATTTTTATTGTGGTGTGATAATTGGTAACTTTTATTTTCTTCAAGGCAGCAGAATCTGCTGCAGACATTGCAGCTTCCCAAGTCCAGGCTGCTGCTTCCCCCTGGGCCTTGTTCAACGCAGGTAAGTATTTAGAGTGGCAAGATGGTTAGAGCACTTGCATCCAATGGCAAATTTAGTTAGTTCAAAACCAGGTATTGTCTCGCTTCACTCTACCCAGCTGCAAGTGGGTACATGACTCTAAGGGAAGGCAAAGGCCGCAAAGAAGGGGACTTGTCACACCACTTTATAAAGCTGACCTAGTATAATGAAGTCTTTAACACTTCACTCCCCTACAGCAGTATCTGCTATGGGACTACCTATAATCTTTTTTCTTTTAATAATAGAAAGTAACCCATCAAGAAATGGTGGCAGACAGTTTCTCTATTCTCCAAACCATAGGGATTTCGAAACAGGGACTGTCATGTGATGCTATCAGCTGGTATTCATAATGTGTGTCCTATCCAGTGTTAGCATTTAGATTAGTTCTCACTTTCTTTTCTCTACTTTTTTTGTTGGTTAGTCCCTGATGAAGACCTTATGGTCATAATGTCGGCTGTCACAGCGTGATTAACACAGCTGTGGACTGGCGGTGCTCTGCTGGGAGCAGGTACGTAATGTCAGTCGTGTATGATAGGTAGTCAGTAGAGTGGTCTGAACTTGACAACACGTAACTGTGAGGTCAGCAGGTCAGGGGTGAATGCAAGGAGAGTTCTGATTGGGGCAGTGAAGAAGCGGGGTTCAGGAGAGCGACGAGGTTTCTGGTGGTGATGGTGGACTTGAAGATATTTATTTGTGTGAATATAATGCATTTTGTGATCTGGGATTTTCTTGAATGGGATACACTTTGCTGACTATATATATTGTTGTAATTTTGTGGTCACAGTTATTTGAATACATTGGACAGAGTTGGGAATATCGCTTGTGTTGGTTATTACTTGAATGTGTTCCACTCCATCCCTCGCTCTCTTGTTTAGTATTTCGAGGACTAAGACACATGTGTGTTTAATATAAAATACTCTGTGTCATCGGCCATTTTTTTGCCTTTTGTCCTTGTAGATGTCATCATGATCACCCTTCACCTCTCCAAGAAGCCTACGTCTTCAACAAACATCTGCCAAATCTTCCTGTCCCGTGCCATCAGGTCATGGTCTTTCACTGTCTTCTTCATCCTCTTTCATGTCTGTATCCTTGTGTTCTTTAGTCTTCCTATATCTTTCTTACCCTGGGTATTCCAGAGCAAGGACTGTCTGGTAATGCTATCAACAGGTCTCCTCAATGTGTGTCCTATCCATCGCCAGCGTCTTCTTCTCAACTCTTGTTCCACTGACACTTGTCTGGTTCTTGTCATCTCTTGTTCCACTGACACTTGTCTGGTTCTTGTCATCTCTTGTTCCACTGTCACTTGTCTGGTTCTTGTCATCTCTTGTTCCACTGACACTTGTCTAGTTCTTGTCATCTCTTGTTCCACTGACACTTGTCTGGTTCTTGTCATCTCTTGTTCCACTGACACTTGTCTGGTTCTTGTCATCTCTTGTTCCACTGACACTTGTCTGGTTCTTGTCATCTCTTGTTCCACTGACACTTGTCTGGTTCTTGTCATCTCTTGTTCCACTGACACTTGTCTGGTTCTTGTCATCTCTTGTTCCACTGACACTTGTCTAGTTCTTGTCATCTCTTGTTCCACTGACACTTGTCTGGTTCTTGTCATCTCTTGTTCCACTGACACTTGTCTGGTTCTTGTCATCAGTTCCACAGTAGTGATCTTGTCATACCACTTTAGTCCTTATGTTTTACACAAGCACCCATTTATGATTGTTGTTGTTGAACAGAATCGACATCATTGCACTTTAGGCAAACCCATAGGTGCTCAGTCTCCCTCTTTATATGTTGAAGAGTGTGAATGCTAACTGTTCCTGTAGCTCACTGGTTGTGTACACAACGGATGCATCCTCTCATACATCTATCTCTGCTAGACGTTTGATTCCAAATTACAACAGTCTTAACCTTGATGATTTATCTATTGCAGTGTCATTCTCTAACAGGCGATCATTAATTGTTTTCGGTATCTCTCCCTTATCCATATCCAGTGTCCCCACTGTGGGTGCTCTTGATGCTAGTCTGTCAGCTCTCTCATTACCCATATATGAAAGTCCTTGTAGATATATACTATTTATTCTCATTGAGCTCGCCATAAGAGTGTCCTAACTTAAATATAAGATAAAACAGAGAGAGTTACACCCAGTCTACTTGATTAAGATGCTTTCAACTGTCATGCCAGTGCAACAAAAAACTGAAGCTGGTCCCCTTGCAAGAAGTCTGTAATCAAAGCATTCATGCATTATTGCAACAGTGGTTTCTATAGCAATGTGTTTCACATAATGAGTTTGCCAGCGTAGCCGCATATTAGTCTCTCTTACAACATACCACAGGTAGGAGTAACCCTGTTCTTTCTTTGTCTCCTCAGAGACCTCTGGGAACTTTCACAAGACTTAATTGGTTGGCACCTATTGAAATAAAAACCTCAATCTCTGTGATTTGAATTCAGTGCCTGTCTCATCCTTTTATTTAAAATCCATGTTTAGGTAATGTTCCAGGCCGACCTGATCTGCTTTGTGCCCAGAATCGGTTCCCGACGTACTTGGACCCTTCTGATATATCAGGTGCTTCAACTGAATCTGCAGTTGTGAATCTCAATGACCCAGCAGAAAATGGACCAGTGGAAGCTCAGGCTGATTTATTTGATGGCCAGTTTGCAGAGGTATGGGGATTGAGTTGCACTTTGTAGATGAGGTAGTGGGTGAGATGCAGTTATGATTTTTAAAGTAAATTTCAAACTGAAAAATTGCAACATTTAAGGAGATATATATTAGATCAAGAGGTGCAAGAGAAAGACAGCGCTATAAGTGGGAAGATAACATCAAGAGATGGACAGGAAAGAGTTTATTAGAGTGTACCATCAAGATAAGAGACAGAAGACGTTGCAGATCCATTACAGCCGACCTTCGATGTGGAGATGCTGGCGATGGATATGACACACATTGAGGAAACCTGTTGATAGCATTACAAGGCAGTCCTTGTTCTGGAAACCCCAGGAAAAGAGAGGCAGAGGTAGACCCAAAAAAACATGGAGGAGAGAACTGGAGACAGAATTGAAAATGATAACAAGAACTTGAGGTGATGGCACGGGACAGGAGGACTTGGCATGTGTTGGTTGAAGGCGTATACTTATTAGGGAGCTTAAGGGTATTGACTGAATTACTAACAGATATGTGTCCATGTGGGGAAGATGAGCAAACAATAGAACGTATCCTTCAGGAATGCCGGCTCCATAACAGATTCAGGCTGACAGTATGGCTCTCACCAACTTTCTTGAGGTAGAAATTATTGTGTATTACCGTGATACTGACTTCAATCAATTTTTTGGAGGTTTTATTACTTTAATTGTCCATCTTGGCAAAACCATTCTTTCTTTCTTACCCCAAACAGAATCAGCGCCTCAGAGACCAGGCACGGATAGCTGATAATATACTGGATGGGACGCTAAATGCAGCCAATGGTGCAGGCTTTCTTCCAAGCCATAGTGGAGCCAATGGCAGACTTCCAGATATTGGTCTTGGTATCAATGAAAATCGAATTTTTGGTCAAGCTGAAGAACTTAACAGACAGACAGCCGTGCCCCCTGATAATCCTCCATTGCCTGAGTTGCCTGAGGGTGATGCTGCTCTTATCAACTGGGGCAATGTGGAACCACAAGTAGTTGTAGTTCGGGAGGACCGGAACAACTTGGAGCCACAAGCAGTTGTGGAGAATGCTGCCATGGAAAATGCTGCAGAAAATCCACCTGCTGATGTTGGTATGTCAGATGCCAGCAGAGTGACAGAAGCTGCTTTACAAGAGGTAATGTTTCTACTTTACAAGAGATGATACTTGTCATTTTAATGTGTATGCTTTACAGGGGATGAAACTTGTCATTTTAATGAAACTTGTTGTTTTAACTATTCTGCTTTACACAAGATGACACTTGTTATTTTAATGTCAGTGCTTTACAAGGGATGAAACTTGTCATTTTAATGAAACTTGTTGTTTTAACTATTCTATTTTACAAGAGATGACACTTGTCATTTTAATGTCTATGCGTTACAGGGGATGAAACTTGTTGTTTTAACGATTCTACTTTACAAGAGGTAATGTTTCTACTTTACAAGAGATGATACTTGTTCTTGTAATGTTTATACTTTACAAGAGGTGAGAATTCATCTTTTAACAGTTTAACTTTACAAGAGGTGAACATCTGCTGATGTTTCCACTTTTTTAGGGATGAAACTGTTTCTTTTAATGTTTCTATTTTACAAGAGGTGAGACTATTTGATGATGGTGATGTTTCTACTTTACAACGAATGAAATCTATTATTTTAATTGTTCTACTTTACAAGAGATGAAACTTGTTCTTTTAGCTTCTACTTCCTCAAGCACCACGCTTGGTGACATGGGTGATCATGTCTCTCCACAACTTTCTGTCACTGTACCTTTTACCAGTGTTGTTCCTGAACCTCCTTCTGTGTCATGATGTCAGACTGTTCAGTTGTCTTCTCACTTTGTCATTCTGAATCACTTTTTTCCCTTCAATCTTTCTTGCTGTCATGATGTCAGTTTTTCCTTCAATCTTTTATGCCGTCATGATGTCAGTTTTTCCTTCAATCTTTCATGCTGTCATGATGTCAGTTTTTCCTTCAATCTTTCATGCTGTCATGATGTCAGTTTTTCCTTCAATCTTTCTTGCTGCGTTTGCCAGGGCTACTCTGCTACAAAATATTTTGAAGAAAGAAAGAAATCATGTTTTAGAGGAAGAACTTCAGAGGGTTAAGGAAGACCTGGTGGCCCAAAATTCAAGGTTGCAGAATATTCAGACTCGTCATATAGAAGAGCTAGAGGATGTGAGAAGGGCAGGACATGAGGCCCTTGCAGTAGTTGTTGATCAGTACAAGGTATCAGAATATTGATGGTGATATTAACCTCTGTATAGAGCATAGCAGTAGAAGGTAACCATATCATTATGGTCTCCTTCTTCTTTGATGTTCGCTCTGATATAACAACGTCTACTTCTCTCATAAAGTTGGTGGTCTGTCTCAGACTTGTATCATATAACTCAAATAACCACATCTGTTTCTCTCATAAAGTTGGTGATCTGTCTCAGACTTGTATCATCAAAACTCATATAACCACATCTATTTCTCTCATAAAGTTGGTGGTCTATCTCAGACTTGTATCATCAAACTCAAATAACCACATCAGGGACCTAAAGATGCAGCAATAGAGAATGCAGGGTGGTCTATCTCAGACTTGTATCATCAAACTCATATAACCACATCTATTTCTCTCATAAAGCTTCTTGTACCCTCTAACTTTAAAGGTATGCGTTTAGACAAGTTTGTTTCTTGCTTTTGGTTTTATTGAGAACAGGACTTGCATTTCTGCAATCCACAACTGGGCGAGAATTTGAGGTGTTTAATAATAATAATAATAATAGCCCCTTCAGTCACAACTGACTATGGGAATGCACCCCTGAGGTGACAGCCCTCAGCTGCTTTTTTTTCCCCTGGTGTTCCTTTCGACATTTTTTCCTCTATTCTGATTGCCATGAGAGCTTCTTTTTGCTAAATCTGAGCTTCATCCTCCCAGGTTGCAGGATTTATGTCCAGTGCCCTCAAGTCTCTCTTGCACACATCTTTGAACCTCTGCTGCGGTTGCCCAACTGTACTTTTGCCATCTGCCAGTTGTCCGTAGAATATATCTTTCAGGATGCGACTATCTTCCAAGTGGCGGACATGGCCAAGCCAGCATAGTCTGTGCTGTCTAAGCAGTGTATACATGCTATGAAGGCCAGCACATGACAGCACCGACATTTGTCACTTTGTCCTTCCACAAAATACAGAGGATGTGCCGTAGACACCGTAGATGGTAGGTATTGAGCCTTCTTTCTTGCTTGGCAAAGGTTGTCCATTGTCTCACTGCCATATATAAGTGTGCTGGTGATGCAGGCGTAATATACCGCAGCTTTGGTTTTCGTAGTGAGTTTAACCCCAAACATGCAATGTGAGGCAGGCAAAGGTGGCTGCGGCTGTCAATTTCTATGTCCAGAGAGAGTTTGTTATTGATGGTAGATCCCAGGTATGTGAAGTGGTTCACAACTGCCAATTCAAAGTTATTGATTGTGATAACTGGTGCACTGTCCACATCCTACCCAGCACATTAGTTTTCTTTAGACTTATTGTGAGGTCAAAGTCCTTGCATGCTCTGAAGATTTATTCTTTCAGTTCGTGAAGTTAACTAATCAACAGAAATAATATAAAGAAAAGAAATAAAAACAATTAATTCCAGACAATAAAAATACCCCCCCACACACACACACACACACACACACACACACACACACACACACACACACACGTACGCATGCACGCACACACACTATATAAATATATATAAATTAAACTTAACTTAACAATGTCCTGTGTCAGCTGTTCCACTTGAGATGGGCACAGGCTTGGAGCTCCGGTGTCACAGCACAATGATGGACACACCACAAACAACACAGTTCACGTGTCAGCACAGCACAGTCAAATGTCAAAATCAGGTTGCAGCACACATTACAGTTGAGCAAACAGGTACAAGGGGAAGGAAAGGAAGTACCTCTCCCACTGCTTACACAACACCATGTCGTTAGGGCTTATAATTCTGATGACGTGTGTCATTAGGGCTTATAATACTGATGGCATGTCTCGTTAGGGCTTTTAATGCTGATGGCGTGTGTCGTTAGTGCTTATTGTAGCGAAATCTGTGAAATAATCGCTAAATTCAGTAAGATTTTAATCCTATAATAATAATTAAACCTGCCCTTGGGTGTTCAAACTGAAAATCTAAACGACTAATAATATAGCCATAAAAATCATATATATATATATATATATATATATATATATATATATATATATATATATATATATATATATATATATATATATATATAGATAGCTTAGTGTCCCCTGAGCAATAATATGTTTTAATATACATGGTAGTCTAAATATTAGCCAAGATATTGAAATAATACTATATGTCTACGTACACTAAGACGGACGGACTGTTGTTTTTGCTCATTTATCCATAACGTTAGTTGGGGACGCAAGTTTAAAAAAGAGGCATTGGATTGAATTCAAATCCGATTGGTTGGTAGAAGAGTATAGGAAGGAGGGTATTGGTTAGGCAAAAAAAAAAAGCTAAATATATTTTGAAGACTCACTCCTAAAAGTTTGGAGTTTTTTTTTTTAAAATTTGAATTGAAAAGCTAGACCGTCGCTGTGATTGGGCCAGGCTAGTAATATTGGCAAAAGCTTTCAAAGGCTTGTCGCCAGTTGATACAGAAAGTTTTGTCAGCAAGCTGCGTTGAGAACAACAATGCTAATAGTGAAATAATAATTCATGTCAGTCTGGACTGGGGCAAAGCTAAACTTACCTTAATGCTAATGCCAGTCAACGTATGTTTGTGATATTTCTTTGAATTGTGGTAAGAACCAATTTATTAATCTTGTTATTACAACAAAATTTGGTGTATGAGATACTGCTTGATTGGGAAGGCTTTACGACTGAGTACAGAGGTCCCCAGCAGACTTATGCAGGGCCTGTGGTGTTGCACCCAAGCAGTAAAAATTGACATGAGTTGTATAACTTAAAATGATTTCCACAGTTACCAGTGGGAAGGCTAACCCACATTATTCTATGGGAGAGAATCATTGTTGCAGTGTCAGAGGCGTTGTAGCCATTAGGGAAAAGAATAGGAGCACTGGTATGAGTTGTTATCTCAGAAGAAAATGGTTGACATGGGGTGGTCAGAGAGATCTGACCCTTTTCTTTTATTGAATTATGCCATGTATTGCTTGTGGAATAATATTGTGGATATGTTGTACAGAATCATAACCTTGTTTCAGGGTTTTTTGTTCTGGTACTAAGTTAGTGCCAGAACCCTGGTGAATTTACTTGAGAGAGAGAGAGAAAGTGAAACTTTACTGGACCAAGCAGTCTACCATACTATACTATACCAGGGACTGTGGCAGTCTGGTCATTCGAGTGAACGAAAGGAATTGTCAGCATCATACTACTATCTACATCAAGATAAGTGCCTATGTGTCGGCACTCAAAAGTTTATCCACTGACATAAAATATTTGATTATCCAATAAATATTCCACAAAAGACTAATATAAAGAGAGGGGATGATGATAACACCCCACCATTAGTTACCAGTGTTACTTAGTTTAGAGAAATACCTAAATATAATTAGATTATAATAGTCCTTTGTATGGACAGAAGATCCATTGTGTTATTAATCTTTATGTAAATAAAACCATAAAATTCATTTTGTTGTTGGTCCTGACTCAGAAAATTCTGAATCAGGGCATAATAAATTGTAATATAGACTATTACACAATTTTCAGCCACAGACTTCTATAAGATATATAATAGAGTGTCAGTTTGTTTGTGGTTGTGGTATTGACTCAGTCCTGTATATATATATATATATATATATATATATATATATATATATATATATATATATATATATATATATATATATATATATATATATATATATATATATGTGTGTTAGAATTTAAATGTATTTGTAGTAATTTTACTTCCACTACATTACACACTTTCATAACCCTAGACATTATATGTAGCTATCATACATACTAGTCAAGAATAGGTCTGATTGAGGTCATAAGGTGGTAGCAGAAAGGTACTCTGATAACTCAACCCAAAATTTATTATAATCAGGGACCTTCACAGCTGACCTCATTCAGTACACTAGAAATATTGAATGATAACATCTGTAACACCAAAATCCACCACACTTATAATGCTGATGACGTGTGGTGTTAGGGCTTATAATGCAGATGACTTGTGTCTTTGCTGCTTATAATGCTGATGACATGTCATTGGGGCTTATAATACTGATGACATGTGTCATTGGGGCCTATAATACTGATGACATGTGTCATTGGGGCATATAATGCTGATGACATGTGTTGTTGGGTATATAATGCTGATGATATGTGTCGTTATGGCTTATAATGCTGATGACGTGTGTCGTTGGGGCTTATAATGCTGATGATGTGTGTTGTTGGGGCTTATAATGCTAATGACGTGTCACTGGGGCTTATAATGCTGATGACATGTCGTTGGGGCTTATAATGATGATGACGTGTCATTGGGGCTTTTAATGCTGATGACGTGTGTCGTTAGTGCTTATAATGCTGATGACATGTGTCGTTAGGGCTTATAATGCTGATGACTTGTGTCATTGCTGCTTATAATGCTGATGACATGTGTCATTGGGGCTTATAATGATGATGACATGTGTCATTGGGGCTTATAATGCTGATGACGTGTGTTGTTCGGGCTTATAATACTGATGATGTGTGTCGTTGGGGCTTATAATACTGATGATTTGTGTCGTTGGGCTTTTAATGCTGATGACATGTGTCGTTAGTGCTTATAATGCTGATTATGTGTGCCGTTAGGGCTTATAATGCTGATGACGTGTGTTGTTAGGGCTTATAATGCTGATTACATGTGTCGTTGGGGCTTATCCTCTTCCTCGTTTGTCCTGAAAAGGACGTTGGTTGCGTTGTGTCTGTTTACACCAGAGCTGCGTTTACACCTTTCGGCCGACACATCCGACTTCAGCACAGCATTTTTTGGGACCGGGTTTTCTTCCCTCTTCGATCCCTACTGTCTCAGCCAGACTGCAGTGATGCAGCCTGTTTCCAGGACCACCACATGGAGGTGGAGTAGGGTCTTGGTCAGCTCTGGTTCGCTGACCCTGACGCAAGCAGTCAAGCTATGGGTCGCTGACTGCATTCTCTATTGCTGCATCTTTGGGTCCCGTTGGGGCTTATAATTCTGATGACGTGTGTCGTGGGGCTTATAATTCTGATGGCGTGTGTCGTAAGGGCTTATAATAGTGATGGCGTGTATCGTTAGGGCTTTTAATGCTGATGACGTGTGTCATTAGTGCTTATAATGCTGATGATGTGTGTAGTAAGGGCTTATAATACTGATGACGTGTCATTGGGGCTTATAATACTGATTACGTGTGTCGTTAGTGCTTATAATGCTGATGACATGTGTCGCTAGGGCTTATAATGCTGATGACGTCTGTTGCTAGGGCTTATAATGCTGATGGCGTGTGTCATGAGGGCTTATAATGCTGATGATATGTCGTTGGGGCTTATAATGCTGATTACCTATGTCGTTAGGGCTTTTAATGCTGATGACGTGTGTTGTTAGTTCTTATAATGCTGATGACATGTGTCGTTAGGGCTTATAATGCTGACTTGTGTTGTTGCTGCTTATAATGCTGATGACATGTGTTGTTGGGGCTTATAATGCTGATGACATGTGTCATTGGGGCTTATAATACTGATGACGTGTGTTGTTCGGGCTTATAATACTGATGTTGTGTGTCGTTAGGGCTTATAATCCTGATGACTTGTGTTGTTAGGACTTGTAATGATGATGATCCTTTCACTATGTATTATGAATTCTTCAGGCTTGACATTTCCTGTTTCCTCTTTATGTAAAACCAGGAACAGTCGAGAGCTGTTGTGATAGAGCAGCAGGAGTCAGCCCAGCGCCAGCTCATGGAGACCCTGGATGCACAGATGAAAGCGTTTAGAGAAATGCTGCAGTTACAGGTAATGTCTGCTTGTTAAAGGAATGTGCTACAAAGATATGTTTTTTTCATAAGTAATTGCAAGGTTTCATTTAAAATACACAGACTTAACCTGCAACAATAATAGTTGTGTGCAACAAAACATTTGATGGTATAATGCTATTGGTTGCCACAGAAATGTCTGCCATACCGAATTTGAATTATGTTTTTTAATTCATTCAGGCTTTTTAATTTTTTAAGTTATCCACTCCAGATTTGAGCTGGAGTTCATTATTGTATTTTAAAACTTTTATTCCAGATTATATTTTGTATAACTTTAGTAGATCTTGTACTATAAAATGTATTATTAGCAATAATATTTTTTTTGTTTTTAAATACAATTTTGCCTCGTATTGGCGAGGCGCGTCCCATTCAACCTAGCCGGTTATATTAGGGCGCATGTCCAAATATAAAAGACCTTTAGGTCTGCAGCAATAATAAAAACATTTTACAACATTATTTACAGTTAATTAAAATGTTGATGAGATAACAGAAATATGATCTAATAAAAGTTGTATCATACATTGGAAAGGGCCAGATCTCAAAAACAGTTTCTTAAGAATTGCAATTTTTGAAGTCAAAACACCTGCTTAGAATGTGTTTCGACAGTTGATTTTGACATATTTAGATTCCAGAGGTTATAAATTATCAGAAAATAGAATAATTCAAATTTTACTACCTTTTCTATTTTGTATTAAAATGTGGTGCCGCACCTTTCCTTAATGTTGACAATGAGACCTTTGTTAGCTCAGATATCTGTACGTTGAGTTGCTCAGTGGTTGCACAGCTGGTTTTATAATTCATCATCCTTATAATCTCCCTTGGAGCATGTGACTGCTAAAGTCGCTTGCCATCAACTTTAGAATTCATAACAATAAGTTTATCTACATTTTTGTAACAGTTGGCAGAAGGGATAAAAACAGAAAAAAATAGTCATTTTAGAAGTAGCATCCATGGTGAAATAGGTTCAGTTCCGGTGCAGGCGGAAAATAACTAACGAGAGGGTGGCATGTGGAGGCATGACCCTAGTGAAGGACTCCCTCCGCCACTTTCCGTGTCTTACTTACTTAGTCATTCCCCTTCTACCGTGAGGTGTAGAGGCCAGACTATCCTATCGGCTGTCTTCCTCCTGGCCTGGTTCCATTCTAGTCCTCTGTCCTACAAAGATTGTCTAATGTTGTCCTCTCAGCGGACTCTGGGTCATCCTGGGGGTCTGGATCCCTGGCTCTTTGTTTCCCATGCTTGTCGTGGTAGCCGATCTTCTCCCATTCTGCAGACATGGCCAAACCATCTTAGTTGGGACTGTTCTACTTGGGTCTGCAGGGGGTGGGATTTAAGGCCTTGACGTATCGTCTGGTTGCGGACCATGTCTCTTCTTGTTACTTCAACCACCTTCCTAAGATACCTCATTTCTGAGGTTTGGATCTGGCTTTTATGGGTTGTAGTCATTGCCCATGACTCGCATCCATATGTCAAGACTGGGACATAGGTAGAGCGGTAAACAGCCATCTTCGTTTTCTTAGCAACCTCTCTCTTGCTGAGGAATCCTCAATTTATGGCCTGAAAAAGTCTCCCAGCTGCTGCTTTTCGAGTGGCCAACTCTTCTTTGATGTTCGGTCTATAATAGCCCCGAGGTATTTAAAGTGGTCGACCTGCTCCAGGACCTGTTCTCCCAGCTTAATCTGATGTCTTCTTTCTTCTCGTGATATCACCATGGATTTTGTTTTAGAGCTGCTTATGACCATCCCTCTCTTCTCCAGCTCTTCCTTCCAGACTTGCAGGTTGGATTGGAGATGTGCCTCTGATTTAGCAATCAGGGCAACATCATCAGCAAATGCCAGCTCTGAAATACAGACCTGTCTCATCTTCCAGTACCCCACTGAATACTTTCTTGTTCTCTCCTTACATGCCTTGATGACATCGTCCATGAGGAGTATGAAAAGATAAGGTGACAGGATATCACCTTGTCTTACACCAGTGGTGGTCCTGAACTCTTCTGACTTATGGTTTGCTGTCATCACATAATTTCTGCAAGACTTGTAGAAGCTCTGTATAGCATGAATCAGAGGTGCTGGAATGTTCTTCCTTGCCAAACAGTCCCAAAGTTTGCTCCAGGGGACCCTGTCAAACGCCTTTTCCAGATCTATGAAACAAAGATGGATCTCACTTTTATACTCAAGGGCCTTTTCACTCAGCTGTCTGAGTGTGAAGATTAGGTCTTGAGTACTTCGGTTTGCTCGGAATCCGCACTGGACCTCATCCAATTGTGGCTCAGCTAGGCGTCAGAGTCTCTGCTCTAGGATTCTAGAATAGATTTTACCAGGGACACTGAGAAGGGATATGCCTCTATGGTTTCCACACTGTCGATTGTCACCCTTTTTGAAAATTGGTGCTGTGATGGCAATCTCCCAATCCTTTGGTAAGGTCTTGTTGCACCACACTGCCTGTAGGACCCTTAAGAGTAAAAGGTCGCCTGATGCTCCCATGTACTTAACCATTTCTGGTGTTACACCATCATGCCCTGCTGCTTTGCCCATCTTGATTTTCTCCAGTGCTGCCTTCAGTTCTTCCATCTTTATGTCATCTTCACCATCATTGGTTTTCTCTTCTGTGCTAGTGGTTATCATTTCTGATGCTTCACCATGCTCACCATCAAGGAGTTCTGAGAAATATTCTTTCCATCTTTCCATTACTTCCTTCGGGGCAGTAAGCAATTTGCCTTGCTTGTCCTTTATAAATTTGAGAGGGCATTGTTTTTCCTTCCTCATGTTCTTTAAGGTCTTATAGAACAATTTCTGGTTTTCTTGCGCATCTTTTTCTAGCTTTTCTCCAAATTCTTCCCAGGACTTCTGTTTTGCTGCTAGCACCTTGTTCTTTGCTTCTGTTCTGAGTGTCACATATTCTCTATATTTCTCCATTTGTCCTGTTGTGTTTTTAGCTCCTAAGTAGTTTCCATGCCATTTTCTTCTCTCTTATTTTCTCTTTGACTTCCTCTGTCCACCAAGGTGTCCTCTTTCTCTTGTTCCAAAGTCGGACTTCACCACATGCCTCTGCAGCAGCTGTCTTTATGATGTCCTTGAATTTAATCCAGAAGGTTTCCAAGTCATCAGGTTGTTCTTCTGTGTTGCTATCTGCTGCAGCAATAAGCCCCTGATATCTGGTCTTAATTTCTGGCTCTCTCAGCTTGTAGGTCTTAATGCTCATTTCTCCCATTCGTTTATTTAGTTTCTTGCGTGATGTTGGGCAGTTCCTAGGCTGAGCAGCTCTTTCAGTTGTTCTTTTGATTGTAAGCAGGTAGTGATCACTTCCAATCTCTGGCCCCCTCCAGACTCTAGCATCCCGGACATATTTGAATGAGCTTCTCCTAACAGTGGCATAGTCAATCACTGACTTCTCATTCTTTGTTGGTTCACATCTAGTGTATGGATGTATGCGCTTATGGGGGAACTTTTGTTTGTAATGATCAGATTCTGCTCACTGCAGAATCTAAGGAGTTGTTTTCCATTGTCATTGAGAGTATCTTTTCCATATCTTCCGATAACTCCACGCCATCTAGCATGGTCATTTCCAACTCTGGCATTCAGATCTCTGAGCATGATAATTTCATCTAGGCAGTCATCCACTGTCCTTTGAAACAGCTCGAAGAATTCCTCCTTGACCTCTGATTTCTCATCCTCATTTGGCCCATACACTATGACCAGGTTGACTATGGTTTCTCCTTCTTTTAGTTTTACAACCATAATGCGCTCCGAGACAAAGTTCCATCCCTTGATACTAATGTTTTGGTTTTTGGCCACAATGCAACCCACGCCCCCTTTAGCTCTTTCAGATGTGGGTATACCACTGTAGAGCAGCATGTTGCCATCAAGATCCATGACTCCTTGTCCTTTTTTCTTTGTTTCTGTTATAGCCAGAATCTCTAGTTTTGCTTTCTTCGTCTCTTCCACCATCTCCTCTTCTTTCCCATTTATACTTCTTGTGTTCCAAGTTCCATAAGTCGTAGTCCGTAGTCCGTTCCAGTTCATCGCCTTTAGAATCAGTCCGGTTTTCTCTCTTGTAGTTCTCGTAATCAAAAGTTTAAAGCAAACAGGTGATTGGCCTGTTGTGCCTTTGCATGGTGGAGGGGCTGCCTCCTTACGGCCTCCATGCAGGCCACCCTCCTCCTTTTTCAGCTAGGCTTGGGACCGGCCTAGGCGGAGTTCACTTTCCGTGTCAAGGTTGTAAAACACTTATCTGGTGGGAGGACCTTTACTGATGATCAGATTACACAGCAGTGCTGTGTAAAGTGTTTCTTATCTTAATGTGAATCATGCCTGTTTTTTTTACAACATCAGTTTTTTTTTAAAGAACAGCTTCAGTTTTGGGGCATGTGAAGAACCAAAAATTATGTGTAGTAGACTGGCTTTTTGCTGTGTACAGAACAAAAGAATATATAATATGTGATAGCCATTTCTATCTTTATTTTAAGTTTCATCATCGACAATGTCATAATTATATTTCTTTTTATATTTACATTACAACTTTATTTGTTTTAAAAATGAAAGCTTTGAAAGTTATGTTTTTAAAGTAAATCTGACATCAGTGATTTACTTTTTCATTACATTTTCAGCAAGAACTACATCAACAACAAAGGGAAGAGGACAGACAAGCACTAAATCAAAGGATAGATAATGCAGTTATGGAATCTCGCCAGCAGCAGCAAGTAAGACGGCCCCTTGTTTTGTCTTACACTGGTATATATTTAACCTTTCGGAGGCACCCCATCTTTCTTGTTGTGTTTTTCCTCTCCTGTGCTTTAGGCAGTGTCCATGTATGACATTGAGGACAGTGAGTTGTTATGCATCATCATGTAGCATGTCCTTTGCAGAACGTCGCTCTCATCACAGCCCACCTGAAAGACTCAATCTCTAGCCAGCCTTCCCGCCTCCTCCATTGTCATATTCAAGGTGTCTTCAATGTCCTGTGTCCACCGTCGTCTTGGTCGGCCCCTGCCTCGCCTTCCAGGTACCATACCCTCCATCACTGCTCTTTCTAAACCACTATGACGTTTAATGTGGCCAAAGTATTTCAGTTTCCGGGACATGATATTGTTTATCCTTTAGCACGCTGCGGGCAACACATGTCGCCCGCAGAAACCTATACTCCGACTGCTTGAGGCGACATGTGTCGCCTTCAGATATCGTTGTTTTTTTAGCATTAGGACTTGTGGACACGTGATTTCAGCCCCGGATGTTAAGTTCTAATGTTATTTGCAAGAGAGTTAGCTTCCGTTTCCGATCTTAAAAAAGTAATGGATGTATTCGCGTTTATTTTCTGTGAATTTTTAAAATCGAAATGAATCGGCATCGAACACGCGGCCATTTTCGCTCTAATTTTATTGGATTCTGACGCCATGCGGTGGGGATGAGATTTTTATCTTTATAAGCGCTGATATCGGTTCTCAGAATATGTTTGATGGACGAGATGGAAACGAAAGTAGAATGGCATTGCTAGTATGTATAATTTTAGGGGTTAGGATTAGGAATATCGGAAAGGTTTAGGATTACGGCCGAATGTCACTGCTGACGATGGAGTTTGTTGCTTTGCTACTGATGATGGGTGTAACGAAAAGATCGTCATTTGATTTGTATTGGTCTATTGGTCAAATGACTTTCATTGAGATGCAAGGGATATGGACTCTTCGTTTATTGGTCATTTTTAAAAAATTTGTTTTTAATTTTAAAATTAAAAAAAAAAATTTTCATTTTAAAAAATTTTTTTCTTCGTTTTTTTTTCATCTTTCCTTTCGTCTCTTCCTATCACATCTAACATGTACACAAACAAATTTTATATCATCAGATTCATCATTCATTCATTTCTATACAGTCCAAAAATTAGAGCAATTGACCAAAAAACAAAAAAACTATAGAATTTACAAGTCACCCACTATAAAAATGGGGCGTTGTGAAAAAGAATGCAGTGGCAGGGCAAGTTTTCTGAATTTTTATGCAGCGTTCTAAAGGTTAAGAGCCAGTTTTCCTTGATGTTCAGGTCGTGTAGGATGTCTATATTTTTCTTCTTCTTGGTCCAAGATATTTTGAGAATTTTTCTGTAACACTTTGCTTCGAAAGATTCGATTTTTTTTCTTTAATGTTTGTGTAATGGTCCATGATTCACATCCGTATGTTGCCACTGGAAAGATGCACGTTCTCAGAAGTTTTACTTTTATTAATTTGCTGGTGTTATGCCATAGGTTCTTCATTTTATTTAACCTCTGCATTGCTATGGCCAGTCTCCTTCTGACCTCTTTTGAGCAGTCTCCATTGTTGTTAATTATGGAGCCAAGATATTCAAAATTTGTGACATTTTCAATTTCCTCATCATTGATGGTAATTTTTGGTTGGCATCTTGTTTTGTCAGTGGACATTATCTTTGTTTTTTTTTTGTGTTCAGAAAAAGGTTCTGATCCTCACTGTGTCTTTTGACAGACAGGATTAACTGTTCTAGTCCCTTGGCACTGTTTGAAAGGATAACTGTGTCATCTGCATACCTGAGTTCTGGGATCGCATTTCCACCAATTGTGAACAGATTGCAATGTTCACATTCTTGGTTAGGGACCAAAGACGCTGCAACAGTGATGATTGCAGTCAGCGACCCATAGCTTGACTGCTTGCGTCAGGGTCAGCGAACCAGAGCTGACCAAGACTCTACTCCACCTCCAAGTGGTGGTCCTGGAAACAGGCTGTATCACTGCAGTCTGGCTGAGTGAGTAGGGATCGAAGAGGGAAGGCAAACCTGGTCCCAAAAAATGCCTATCTGAAGTCAAATGTGTTGGCCGAAAGGCGCAAATAACGCTCCTTCGCTGTAAATGGATTCGACACAACCAACGTCCTTTTCAGGGCAAACGAGGAAGAAGAAGAAGTACATTCTTGGTCGTATTTGTTGCTTTTGAGTTGTTATGCATATGATGTTTATCAGCTTTTATCTCTTTGAAGGTGTATGGATGCCTTGAACAGTAGAATCTGTTGAGGACCCAGTGTGCAAACCTTTTGAATTTGTATTTTTATTCCTCTGTCCGTATAACCATCCTTGTTGCTGTCTCATGAATTCCATGCTTAGACCTCTAATCAAGACCCTGAAGCACCTCCACGCAGTTTTCAACCTTTGAGTTGCCTGGCCAACATTTCAAGGATCAACTAGCCACACAAAGTGGCTCAACATCATGAATGTCCCTGTGGGTAGACATGTTGAGAATCCAGCATAGCACATTAAGCTGGAGAGAATCGCTTAAGCTCCAGACTAAACGCCAGCTCTTACCTGGTTGACTGCATGCAGGAGGATCTCAGAATGAATAGGTGATAGGCAAGGGGAGCTGGCAAGAGGCTCTATGCAGGATGCGATCATTCCTTGGGAGAGGCCAGGACCAGAGCACAGCTCTGCATATTCGGTGATCCCCCATGGATGGCAGGGAATGCACATAATGTCATCTAGTTTGAAAGCTTGTCATCTAGCTTGAAAGCTTGTCATCTAGCTTGAAAGCTTGTCATCTAGCTTGGTTTGGTTTTTAAGGACTATCTTCATTGCACATGGACACAACTCCATCAGTGCTCTGATCTCCTTCCTTAGATCACACAAGGAGGATCTCAGCACAGTGCACAAACTCTGTAGCACCAGTGAGAATCTCAGTGTGTGTAAATAGGAATCACACATTCTATAAATATTTTTATGGTGGGTAGGTTTCTAATTTTTAAATTTTGCCAGGTGAGCGACCTTATGGCCTGCTCTTTACGATTTCCAACTGTCAAGTGATGTTTAACGCGCACAACTTGCACACGGGACCTGCAATTTTTCGCCCTTATCCGAGTAGGCTAGGCATCCAATCTCACTACCCAGGAGACCAGAGGGAAGTATGACATAATTAGGACCATTGGTTCAGAAAAAAAATTTCTATAAGCTATATTCCATTTACTGGGAATCAAACCTGGTACCTTTAGAATTCAAGGCGGATGCCATACCTCTTAGCCACTCTGACCCCTGGGGGTCCTTCAAATGCATGCCTAGCCAGGATAGGATGCACAGGAAAGAAAATGGAGCTCATGACTTGGTAAACAAATGTGGAATGGCAGAAAAGCTGCAGGAAAAGCTTAGCTCGGCAATGTAGATAATGCCAAGGATTCTTGGACTTAGCTTTGGCTGTGAAAGAGTAACAAGATCAGCAGCCCTAGTTTAACAACAACAACTATCTTTGTCAACTGTCTTCCAAAATATTTGAACTCATGACTAATGTGATCAAGGTATCATTGAGAAGGATGTTGCCAGTGAGCAGATGGCAACTGAAAATATTGTCTTCATTTATCATCATCATGTTCCATTTTGCTCCCTTTGGAGCAAGAGCCACCACTGCAGCTGGCCCCCTTTGCAGGGAGCCTGCACAAAGCATTGACATGCTCTAGCAGCAGTGGCTTCTGTAGCAACTTGTTTGTCATGATGAGATTGCCAGCTCCTTGCACAACCTGACATTAGTTGCCTTGTATGACATGTATGAGGGTTAAGTAGTGTTATTCTTTCTTTGTTTCTTCAGAGACCCTCAGAAACTACATGTGACATCTTCAGTGATAGACTCCATATATCCCAGATATATGCCTGGAACAATTAGTGATGGAAGGCATGGTTCCTGGAAAAAGGGGAAGGGGTTGGCCTAGACGACGGTGGACCCAGGACATCACAGAGAGTCTGAACTTGTCTTTGGTTGATGCAGGTCGACTTGCCCAGAATCGTGATGCGTTCAGAGCAGCTGTAATGGAGACAACATTATGAAGACTATACGTCAAATGATGATATGCATGTAGGCATATCTGGAGTCATCCTTATATGACCACCAGCTATGCACAGTGCTACAATATACAAATGTGGAAGTGAACCACTGTCTGTGAGGCCAATTACATCCTCATTGACTCTTGAAATCATCCACACATTTCCAGGGATTCCCCCTGTGGTGAAACTTGTTGAGAACCTAGCACTGTACACTAAGCTTGGAGAAGTCATTTGAGTCTCAGATGTGATTCTTTGGCTTTGACCTGGTTGACTGCAAGCAGGAGGATCTCACTATGAACCCAGTGATAGATACAGGGAACTGAGAAGTGGCTCTGTGACAATTCCTTGAGAAAGCCCAGAACCAGAGCACAGTGTTTTAGCTCTGCATAGTTGGAGAGCCCCCTTGGGTGGTGGGGAGTGCACAGAATGTCACGTGCTTCTTACTCCTAGCTTGTAACAAGATGTGATGATCCTTTAAATGCAAGCCAAGCTGGAGAAACTGGAGCTCACGACTTCAGCTCAGCCCGTTTCGGAATGGCAGAAAAGCCACAGGAAAAGTGTAGATCTACAATGTAGATAATACCAAGGAGACTTCAACTGGTATTGGCTGCAAAAGAGCAAGAAACTCAGCAGTCCTAATTTAACAACAACAATATCCCAAATATAACCCACCAGTGGTTAAAGGTTAAAGAGCAGATACTGTCATGTGGGAGACTAGGTCCAGCTTTATGAGGTGAGGTGACCAGTGCCTTCCTTGCTGCTTTTGTCTTCCCTGACTCAAAAGCAGAGTCAGGTACCCATCTAAGGCTGGGAGACTGGAGTGTGACACTACCAAGTGTTGATCTTGTAAACTGGTAACTGTTTCATGAAAGGAAAGTTAAGCTATTGGACCCTTCACCAGTGGGCTAACGGGATATTTTTATTTATTACATTAAGAAAACTGCCCGTGTGTTTCTGGGGTCCAAAAGGAGAGCAAAGAATAGTAACACTGTTAACCTACCATACATGTCAAAAAAAGCTTCTAAGGAGGGTTGGCCTTGGGAAAGGATATCATGTCATGTAGAACATTTAAGACACAACAATTTATTAAATATGTATAAGTCAACCAAAGAAAATAATACTCATCTATCCAAGGTAGAAGAAGCTGCTCTGGTAGTCACATGACGCAACCCAGAGAAAGCTGAAAGGAGCCTGGGTCACTGACTCACCTTTTTTCTTCTAGGGAAATCTTCAGATTTGGCACCTGGAATGTTCACACAGAAAAGAGAACTGGAGACAGAGATTAAAATTATGAGAAAGATACAGCAAGACCTTCAGCTGATGGCATGTGACAGGAAGACTTGACGTATGTTTGTTGGAGCCCTATGCTCCATGGGTAGTTGAAGAATAATGAATGAATGAACAAACACTAAGAAGACATCACTCTACATTGTAGATATAAATATTTATATTTGCTTAAAAACTGTCTTATAGTGTGATGGAATATTATGAAACAAAATAACTTATTGTAATCCTACAGGAACAGTTTGATGCCTTTTTGGTCAAAGAACAAGAGACGCAGAAGGAGGCTTTAGAAAAAGCTGTTGAGGTTTGTGCTTTGTTTTGTTTTTTGTCTTTCTTTCTTTTCATGTTGTTTTTTTGGGTGAGAGTTTTTGTTTAACTTCTTTTTGCCAGCAATGGCTGCATTTGATTTGTATTTAAATTGAGTTTAGTTTTCATGTTTTTACACCATATCATCAACTCCCTACAGAGCACAGGTTGTTACACCATATCATCAACTCCCTACAGAGCACATGTTTTTACACCATATCATCAACTCCCTACAGAGCACAAGTTTTTACACCATATCATCAACCCCCTACAGAGCACAGGTTGTTACACCATATCATCAACTCCCTACAGAGCACAGGTTATTACACCATATCATCAACTCCCTACAGAGCACAGGTTGTTACACCATATCATCAACCCCCTACAGAGCACAGGTTGTTACACCATATCATCAACTCCCTACAGAGCACAGGTTGTTACACCATATCATCAACTCCCTACAGAGCACATGTTTTTACACCATATCATCAGCTCCCTACAGAGCACAGGTTGTTACACCATATCAACTCCCTACAGAGCACAGGTTGTTACACCATATCATCAACTCCCTACAGAGCACAGGTTGTTACACCATATCATCAACTCCCTACAGAGCACAGGTTGTTACACCATATCATCAACTCCCTACAGAGCACAGGTTGTTGCACCATATCATCAACTCCCTACAGAGCACAGGTTGTTACACCATATCATCAACTCCCTGCAGAGCACAGGTTTTTACACCATATCATCAACTCCCTACAGAGCACAGGTTGTTACACCATATCAACTCCCTACAGAGCACAGGTTGTTACACCATATCATCAACTTCCTACAGAGCACATGTTTTTACACCATATCATCAACTCCCTACAGAGCACAGGTTGTTACACCATATCATCAACTCCCTACAGAGCACAGGTTTTTACACCATATCATCAACTCCCTACAGAGCACAGGTTTTTACACCATATCATCAACTCCCTACAGAGCACATGTTTTTACACCATATCATCAACTCCTTACAGAGCACATGTTTTTACACCATATCATCAACTCCCTACAGAGCACAGGTTTTTACACCATATCATCAACTCCCTACAGAGCACATGTTTTTACACCATATCATCAACTCCCTACAGAGCACAGGTTGTTACACCATATCATCAACTCCCTACAAAGCACATGTTTTTACACCATATCATCAACTCCCTACAGAGCACAGGTTTTTACACCATATCATCAACTCCCTACAGAGCACATGTTGTTACACCATATCATCAACTCCCTACAGAGCACAGGTTTTTACACCATATCATCAACTCCCTACAGAGCACAGGTTGTTGCACCATATCATCAACTCCCTACAGAGCACATGTTTTTACACCATATCATCAACTCCCTACAGAGCACAGGTTGTTACACCATATCATCAACTCCCTACAGAGCACAGGTTTTTACACCATATCATCAACTCCCTACAGAGCACAGGTTTCAACAAATACACACCAAGTTCTCATGTCCTGTGCCATTCATTCAAGGCTTTTCCTTTTCTTTATCCTTTGACCATTATTTCTCCATTTCTCTTCTTCAAGTGGTTTTTTAATCTGCATTTTTCTTATCCCTGGGATTCCAGAACTAACTGAAAAATGTAAGAGACTCGAAGGACACCCCATGTTCCAGAGAATGAATAGGTTAGGAAGAGGCAGGCTCAAGCTAACTAACTTTGTGCCCCAAGCTAAAGAAAAAAATTAGCAAAAATACCATGCTAGCAAGCTCAGTTGTGAAGAAAATACCAACAAGCAAAACTATCCCACTGTGGAAAATAAGATGCTTTCCTGAGTTAAAATCTGATATTCCTGGCATTGAAAGTAAGGGAACACAGACAGAAACACAAAGAAAGTGTATAGCAACCAAGTATATTGACCAAAAATTCCCAGCAAAGTTTTGGACACATGCATATACTGATGGTTCAGCCAAAAATTGCAGTTGAAAATGGGGGTGCTGGCATCCTCGTAAAATTAAAGAATAGAGTCCACTCTATGGCAATTGCCACTGGCAAATACAGCAATAACTTCAGTGCTGAAGCAGAAGCCCTGAAACAGGCAGCGAAAACTCTTATTGAATGCAAAGCACAGGCAGAAAAACAAACAGTAATCTTTACAGATACCCTCTCAGTAATAACAGCGCTGGAGAGCCACCATGCTAAAGGATTGAAAGATCTGATAATCTCCCTTGAAAGACTGGCCAAAAGCTTCAACAAGTGCACAGGCCAGTGGACACCAGCCCATTGCAACATACCAGGAAATGAGGAGGCAAACGAACTTGCTAAGGAAGGAGGTGCCTTACAACAAAATGATATAGAGACAACTTAAGCAATGGCAAAGACTACTATAAAAGCTACATTCAATTCCAAATGGGAAAGAGAGCACCCTGGCCATTTGAAAAATGATGCATATCATCAACTATCCAGGAAAGAACAGGTCATCATTTTTCGGCTATATACTGGACACAACAGATTGAGATACCATCTATACCACAATTACAAAATTAGTGCAACAGATCTCTGCACTTGTGGTACCAGCCCGATGACAGTTGAACACCTGCTGCAGCACTGCCCAACCTACAGTAATGAACGGAGTAGCATATAGCAACAACCCACTTCTGTCAACGAAAAACTGTTTGGAGATGTCGGGAACCTTGAGTTGACTACTGCCTTTATTAGAGTCATAAATGTGGAAGTCTGAAGGCGAATGAAGAAGAAGAAGGATTCCAGAGCCGGGATTGCCTTGTAATGCTATCGCCTGGTTTGTCTGAATGTTTGTCTGAATGTTTGTCTTAGTGTTTGTCTGAATGTTTGTCCATATAATATTGCAGGAACACAGAAAATAAATAAGAAAATAAATATATCTATTAAAAAATAAAACGGTATTGAATCAGTTTTACAAATTAACGGTACACATGAAACACAGGACGTTTCGGGTTTCACCCTTCGTCAGCCACAGCTACAAACAAGTGACAAGGACAAGAAATATAGACAGGTTATGTAACAAACAGCCTCATGAATTGGGTACCAGAACAACTCTGGGAAGGTTAAGGTGGCCGGCGTGATGCTGACCACATCACCCCTAGTGTGCCGATGGTCAAGAAAATATGGGCCTAACACCGTATTCCCATTATGCCTCAATGAGCGTGTAATGGGATCCTTTACCTTTACCCTATGTAACAAACAGGGGGTATAATTCATGTTACCTTTTGTTCCCCATGGAGCATAGATCCTTGTCTTCAGCTGGCCCATGTGCAGGAAGCTTACGGCCAAACATTTATATGTTGTTACAGTGATGGTTTCTGTAACAATCTGTTTGACATAATAATCTTTCTAGCCCCATGCACTAGCTCATGTTAGTCACATGATACGACATGCCTGAGGGTATAGTAGTCCTATTCTACTTTGTATCCTCGGGCACACTTGACAGCCCCACAGCTACAGTCAAAGTCTAAACATTCACATGCCAGAAATCCGGACTTTTTGAAAACTCAAACTTTTAAAAATTTCCTGGCTCTTCTAAGTGTTCCATCCACAAGCATTGCATCAGATGCAACAGAAGTCACAGAAATGAACGAATAAATATACTCATTTTGATAAATGAAGCATTCTTTATCTGTTAATGAATAAACCACCAAATTTGCCTGTTCATCTCTTCTTTGTTCTTCCTTAAATTTGAATTTTAAAAGTACTGCTTGAAAATCCGGACCCACCAAATCCCTGAGCTGTCTGCATTTTCAGGCTTTTACTGTATTATGATAATATAATCATTTCTCTTATCACGAGCTTGGGGCCACGACTGCCGCTGCACCAAAAGTAGGCTTGCACTATTTCTGCAACTTATGGTATTCTGTCTTGTGTATTTTTAGTTTGATGACTTTGGCATGTCTCCTGTTTGTAGCTTTGGTTGTTAAAGGTCTGGTTATTTATTTTGTCCAGTTGTAAAACTGAAATGATTTTGTATCTCATTGTTACTTTACATATCAATCATGTGTAGGGTGGTTTTCAGAGTTATCATCATCATAATTTCCCTGTTTGCTTCCTATGGAGCTTAGACCAACTGCTGCAGCTTGGTTCCTTGCAGGAAACCTGCACTAAGCTGTTGCAGTGGTGGTTTTTGTAGAAATTATTTGACAAAATGAGGTTGCCATCCTCATGTACAAGCTCACATTAGTCACCCTTTTATGACCATGCCTGAAGGAGCAGTTTTCTTGTTACTTTCTTTGTTTCCTCAGAGGCCCCCGGGAACTACTCGGGGCACAACGTCATATTAGTCACGTCTAAGGGAGCAGTCATTGTGTTCTTTCATTGTTTCTTCAGAGACGCAGCATTAAAACTGTTTGAAATCATGAATGGCTGACTCCAATCTAAGATAACATATTATTTAAAAGTGACGAGGATGTATTTTCTAGCACAGATTTGTCTATTTAGGACCTACTTATCAGCTATAATATTTTGACAAAATCACATACAGGTGGAACAAGCTGCAAGTCAAGAGAGGTTTCAGAAAGCTGTAGAAGAAGAGCAGGAGAAGATGCATGCTAAATTCAAAGAACTTGAGGTGAGAAACTGTTTGTTTAACCTGCATCTGATGACCACATTGCCAGGTTTTTACCCTTTTAGAATATTTTGTCATGTTCTAGACCATTGTTTCCTAAAACAGGGTCCCCTGGAATCCTGGAGTTACATAGAGTGTCATCAGGGGTTGCACAAAAAGTTATGTTTATAAATAAATAAAACTGCAAATGTTACTAAAAATATCAGAGGGACTTTTTTTTTTACAATTGGAAATATTTCTTATCCTGTGAACAAGCTATCTCAAATAATTACTGAATAATAGGCACTCGTAAGAAATTGTAAGAAAGAAGGAGGGCACTAGACAACATACAAGTGATAGAAAGTCCCTTATGTACAGTGAGTAGTTGTTGCGAACAAAAAGTTTAATGGGATAAAGTATCTCCACTAATGTCGCGGGGTTCTTTACTAAATTTTAATGTCGAGAAGGTGGTGTGAATTTTCCCGTGTTGTGTTCGTGAATGTTCTGTGGGGCTTCTCGTTGTTTGTCTTGACTTGATGGTGTGTTAGGAGGTGTTCTGTGAAATTAGGCAATGCCCACGATACTACAGACTGCACAACACATCTGGAACACCACACTTAGATAAAATGTTCTCGGACGCCTGGCATAGATGACTGCTACAATTTATTAACGTAACACATGATATTCCAATTACATGACACATTACAGTCTCAATCAGTATACAAGATACGTCTTTCTCAATCAATTTTTCTATAAATGTTCCTTCTTAATATTGTGCCCACGTTTTTTGACATCTTATTTCAAAGATGCATATTTATCTATAAAGGAATAAAAGTGTTAAACCTTTCACAGTCATATCTTAGCTGACAGGCATTGGTTCATTTTGTTAAAAATAGGTTGCTTGTTCTCAAAAGCTGGAGGAAGAGAGAGCTAAACATGAAATGGCATTGAAAGCAGTAAGGGAAGAGGAAAAGAGGTTGGCCCAAGTAAGTGAAAAAAATAAATGTGTCTGAACTGTTTTGCTTACCTGATATGAAGAAACTATAATGATGGTGTTTAATGGTAACATTTGTATCAATCAAAAGTTTTTGTGAGTTCGTATTTGTTCTTTTAATAGCCTTCAGCTGCCCTAGGAACATAGGCATTTAGCAAATTAATGTCGTCCTATTTTCTATTGCTATTTGCTCTATATCCCTTTCTGTCTCCAGTTCTCTTCTCTGTGTTATTTGATCTTCTTCTATCTCTCTTACCCTGGGGTTCTAAAACAAGGACTCTCTTGTAATGCTATTACCAGGCTTCCTCAGTGTCGTCTCATCTCTAGTTCAGTGAGGCACCTTTCTGGTTCTTGTCATCAGTTCCACATTGGTGATCTTTTCATAGAATTTCAATCCTTCTGTAAGGTAAAGAAGGTAAAGGATCCCGTTACATGCCCATTGAGGCATATTGGGAATATGGTGTTAGGCCCATATTTTCTTGACCATCGGCACACTAGGGGTGATGTGGTCGGCATCACGCCTGCCGCCTTAACCTTCCCAGAGTTGCTCTGGTACCCAATTCATGAGGCTGGGTCGACCCTGGAGCCGTTTGCGGTCTAAAAAAATCCCACCTCAACTGGGGATCAAACGATGGACCACCAAGCTAGGAAGCCAGTGCACTAACCACTGTGCTACCGTGGCACCTTCTGTGCATTTGTAAATTCTTGTTTATTATACCCAAGCCTTAGTTTGAGAATGTCACAAACAGTTTGAGAATGTCACAAACAGTTTGAGAATGCCACAAACAGTTTGAGAATGTCACAAACAGTTTGAGAATGTCACAAACAGTTTGAGAATGTCACAAACAGTTTGAGAGTGGTTGTTGGTACACAGGGAGAGACATTGGTTTGTGTGTAAGAGTATGACATGTGATGGGGGGGGTCTGTTAAAGAGTGAGTGTATTTGTGTGAAGCCCACATGATGGTTACATGAGTTGTTGTGAGCTGTTCGTGTATGATCAAGCTGATGTGTGGACAGTGTGAGTGAATGTCAGGACATGAGTTGTTGTGAATTGTTTGTGTAGGATCAAACTGATATGTGGACAGTGTGAGTGAATGTCAGGACATGAGTTGTTGTGAATTGTTCGTGTAGGATCAAACTGATATGTGGACAGTGTGAGTGAATGTCAGGACATGAGTTGTTGTGAACTGTTTGTGTATGATCAAGCTGATATGTGGACAGTGTGAGTGAATGTCAGGACATGAGTTGTTGTGAACTGTTTGTGTATGATCAACTGATATGTGGACAGTGTGAGTGAATGTCAGGACATGAGTTGTTGTGAACTGTTTGTGTATGATCAAGCTGATATGTGGACAGTGTGAGTGAATGTCAGGAAATGAGTTGTTGTAGGCTGTTTGTGTATGATCAACTGATATGTGGACAGTGTGAGTGTATGTCAGGATATGAGTTGTTGTGAGCTGTTCCTGTATGATCAAGCTGATATGTGGACAGTGTGAGTGAATGTCAGGACATGAGTTGGTGTGAGCTGTTCATGTATCTCCTTCTTCTTCATACACTCTCAGACGTCCATGTCGCAAAATTGGTTTCAATGCATTGCAAACGTGGTTTCGTGTAGTTTACAGACCATTCACCGATCGATTGTCACAGGGCCAGCCGCTTACAAAATGGCGGTGTATCGGCAAAATGTCAATGAGACATCGGAAATCGGCAATGATAAATAAAAGCATAATGGAATCATTGTGAAAAGGATTTCACCTTTTAGTCCAGGAGAGGATGGTGTATAACTGTATATAAGGAAAAACGGTAGGAAGTTATCATTTACGGAGATATATGCGTATTACGGCTGCCCACAGTTTCGCTGAAAGCCTGTAAACCCACTTCTGTTCTAAATATTTAAATCGACAAGTAACAGTTTGGGAAATTACATGGATAGGAATATAGAGATATATCGGCTGTATAAAACCAGATAAGGTGGAACAGTATGGATAATACGCCACTAGGCGTGGTGGAAACAGCGATAGATTGATCAATTTGTTGTTGCCCTAAGACGCCACTAGGCGTACTAAAGAGATTGGCCACATACTGCTTTGCCGGTTGATGGCTAAGGATGGAAGAAGAAGAAGAAGAAGTATGGATAATATATAAGCCGAGGATGAGACAGGGAAAGTTTCAGGCAACGCACAGATCGGATGAAATCGCTGTTTCGGAAAGGGATTTCAGCCGAGTCTTAAGCTGTGACGTCAGTGCTCTCCGATACGTCCGCCAGAGACTTATATATAGCGGATCGGTAAACTAAAAGGCGACACAACGAAGGACACAACGAAAGAGGTTTGAGACAGACTGGAGGCAGAGTTTCGCCACTACCCATATACCATATGAATTGTGAGCGGATCGCCAGAAAATCTTTCAGTCCAGTATCTGAAGTCTGAGGGTAAGCGAAATTATGATAACTACCGTGTATAATATTTTTTGTTATTTCAGGTTCGTATAGACTTCACAAAATATGCCCGTAGAATATTCATTGATATAATGTATTGTTATTTTTTATACTCACTTTATCTATTTGTGTATTAATTTTGTGTAGATGCTAGGAATGGCATCAGTATTTAAATTTGTACCTGATATGGTTTGGAAAGATCAAGTTATAAATAAGTAAAGGATGTACAGGAGCAGAATAAACCAGAAGATGTTTATTACTGATAATGTTAATATTAATTCTGTATCATTGAAATGATGTCCATTACTATGACTGTATAACTTTGACATCTGATGACTGACTAGTCTGACTTCTGTGCTAGTCAGTTACAATTAATTGAAATGTTAATACTTCTGTATCACTGAAATGATGTCCTTACTTACTATGATTGTATAACGGTGACATCTGATGACTGACTGGTCTGACATCTGTGCTAGTCAGCTATAAGTCTAGCCAGATACTAGCCAAGGCTGATATGATGTTTCAGGTTCCACGAAATAACTAAAACCAGACTGTCACGTATCAGAAGCTTGTGTTGTTCATCAGAGGCAATCCCACAAAAGTGCAGGACCCCAAAGAGTGAACTTCAACTGGTCATTGGCATTCCTATAGCTGGGTCTACCAAGTCTGATATCTACAAAGGACAGTCAGTGTCAGCGTTGTCAAGTTGAGAAGATAAGTGTCATTTAAGACACTGATGAACCATATATGAATAAACAGCCAATAGTTGAAAACAGTATTCAAATCATTAAACAACTCAGTCAATTGATGACAGTAATATGTAAAGTCAGAGGACTAAGGACAGTGATACCGTTAAAGTGATTCCAGTTTTCAGTAACTTCATTATTCAAGATCTTGAAGTCTAAACAGACAATAATAGTAATTGTGTGAATATTTTTTTTTATATTTCAATGCTCTTTTCCAACTAGCAGAAATAGAATATTAGTGTAAATATTAAAATATTTTAACTGTACCTGAGGAATTATTCACTTCTTACATTTGTGGTTTCAGTGAATGTTCATTTTAATTATCCCCTAGACATTAAGTAATCATAGATAGTCACAGGGAGGAGACACCTTAAATCCTGGTACAACTTCTTACCAACTGGCCAGGGTTTTCACAGTCTGACTATTTCTATGATATCCATACACCAGTGCTTATTTCTAAGACTGGGGTATTATTTGTAAGACCAGAACTCTTTACTGGCATACTGTCCTGGTAGCATAGGAGATACCTGGATTCTTACATAGATAAATAATTTTAAATAACCTCCCGCTACAGTCCACTTGAATGTTCTCAAAGAAAGCAGTAGTCAGTTTGAGGCTATTTGAGTCCCCGTAAAGATTTTCCATGAAAGGAGCTGGCGTCGGCCATATGCACTTTCTCTGTACCACATATAAGGGGCAACTTTGAAGCAGATGTTCAGCAGTCATTTTATCAGTGCCACAGTTACACTGATTGGTAGTTCCTATCTTTAGCTTGTTGAATAGATGGAATCTCAATCTGTTGTGGCCAGTGCTGAGTCTGAAGATTACCACTTGTTCTCTTCTGTGGAGCTGGTAGTAAGCATCATTCTGTGTGTTCATGTATGATCAAGCTGATATGTGGACAGTGTGAGTGAATGTCAGGACATGAGTTGTTGTGAGCTGTTTGTGTCTGATCAAGCTGATATGTGGACAGTGTGAGTGAATGTCAGGACATGAGTTGTGAGCTGTTCATGTCTGATCAAGCTGATATGTGGACAGTGTGAGTGAATGTCAGGACATGAGTTGTTGTGAACTGTTCATGTATGATCAAGCTCATATGTGGACAGTGTGAGTGAATGTCAGGACATGAGTTGTTGTGAGCTGTTTCTGTATGACCAAGCTGATATGTGGACAGTGTGAGTGAATGTCAGGACATGAGCTGTGAGCTGTTCATACCTGATCAAGCTGATATGTGGACAGTGTGAGTGGATGTCAGGACATGAGTTGTGAGCTGTTCATGTATGATCAAGCTGATATGTGGACAGTGTGAGTGAATGTCAGGACATGAGTTGTGAGCTGTTCATGTCTGATCAAGCTGATATGTGGACAGTGTGAGTGAATGTCAGGACATGAGTTGTGAGCTGTTCATGTCTGATCAAGCTATGTGGACAGTGTGAGTGAATGTCAGGACATGAGTTGTTGTGAACTGTTCATGTATGATCAAGCTCATATGTGGACAGTGTGAGTGAATGTCAGGACATGAGTTGTTGTGAGCTGTTCCTGTATGACCAAGCTGATATGTGGACAGTGTGAGTGAATGTCAGGACATGAGCTGTGAGCTGTTCATACCTGATCAAGCTGATATGTGGACAGTGTGAGTGGATGTCAGGACATGAGTTGTTGTGAGCTGTTTCTGTATGATCAAGCTGATATATGGACAGTGTGAGTGAATGTCAGGACATGAGTTGTTGTAAGCTGTTTGTGTCTGATCAAGCTGAAATGTGGACAGTGTGAGTGAATGTCATGACATGAGGTGTTGGAGCTGTTCGTATCTGATCAAGCTGATATGTGGACAGTGTGAGTGAATGTAAGGACATGATTTGTTGTGAGCTGTTCGTGTATGATCAAGCTGATATGTGGACAGTATGAGTGAATGTCAGGACATGAGGAGTGAGTTCGAACTGGTGGTAGAAGGGCAGTTGAACGTGGGGCGTTGCCGAGTGAAGTAGAAAGTGAGACAGTGTAATAACGTTGTTGCTGGGACTCTAGGTTAAATGCAGTGTGTAGAAGCTGCCGATGGTGTATTGTAGGGAGATGTTAATTTGAGAAGCCATGGGCTATATTGTATTGTAGCAGAGTAATGAGAAATGTACGAGGTGTTTTCACCATATTGATAGTAGCAGTAGTGCTAGAGGAACAGTGAATTGTCTAGAGTACCATTTGCTTAATCTGCACCACACTATTCATGTGTTATTGTCAAACGTTATTGGAGTATTAAAATATATTGTGATTGACTCTGCAGTTATGATGTCTCATTATTACTTGTGAGTTGGAGTCCCGGTGTTACTGTGATGTTAACTGCTAGATAACGAGTCTGACATGGAAGGCATACAGCTGACCATGTTTGTGCTTGTGTAGACATTACAGGTATACCTCGCTTTATTGCACTTTGCTTTATTGCGCTTCGCAGATATTGCACTTTTTTTTTTCAAATTATTCGTGTTTATTTATTATGCCTTCTTCTTCCGATAGATTTTGGCTCTCCACCAGCAAAAAGATTACGATTCCCTGAAGGCTCAGATGATGAAGATTAACATTTTTTTAGCAATAAAGTATTTTAAATTTTACAATACACTGGTTTTTTTTAAAGACCTATTGCGCACTTAATAGACATAGTGTAAACATGATTTTAGGCTTTTATATGCGCTGGGAAGAAAAAAAACATGGGTATGACCCGCTTTATTGTGATATCCGCTTTATTGCAGTGGTCTGGAACCGAACCCGCAATATCTCCGAGGTATACCTGTATATTCATTCATTCATAACCCTCGGAGCATAGGCCTCAACATACAACATGCCAAGCGTCCCGCGGGGGGAGTAGGGGGGGGGTAGGGGCGTTGCCATCAGGGGGCGGATCTCACAGTTCATGGGCAAACCATGTTCCTCCTCATCTTTTTCACCTCTGTTTTCCAAACTCTCTTCGGGTCCATGTACTTCTTGTACTTCGGAGTGGGGGGGGGGGGGGGGGGGGGGGGGGGGTCGTGTCCGGGGCCTCTGCTTCTTGCCCTGGGGGTTCCAGAACAAGGACTGCCTTGTAATGCTATCAACAGGTTTCCTCAGTGTGTGTCCTATCCATCGCCATCGTCTTCTTCTCATCTCTTGTTCCACTGGCACTTGTCCAGTTCTTGTCATCAGTTCCACATTGGTAACCTTGTCATACCATTTTAATCCCTCTATTCTACGCAAGCACCCATTTATGAAAGTCTGTAGCTTTTTGGTTGTTGTCTTTGTTGTTCTCCATGTCTCCGAGCCATACAATAGGACTGACTTCACATTTGAGTTGAAGATTCTTATTTTCGTGTTGGATCCTATTTCTCTTGATCTCCATATATTTCCCAATGCAATGAAAGCTCCTCTTGCTTTTTGTATTCTTATTTTGATATCGCTGTCTGTCCCTCCAACTTTGTCTATATTACTGCCAAGATATGTGTATGATTCTACATCTTGTATTGGCGTTTCTTCAAGTTCAACCCTGTTTTCATTACCTGCATTTATTCGCATTATTTTTGTCTTTTCCCTGTGTATTTTCAGACCCAATTGCTGTGACCTCTCATCGAGTGTTTTCAATTTGTCCTGCATCTGATTACGGTTATGGGACAGGAGAGCCAAATCATCAGCAAAATCCAGATCATCCAACTGCTTAGTCAGAGTCCACTGGATTCCATTTCTGTTGTGTGTTGTCGATGATCTCATAACCCAATCTATTGCCAGCAAGAAAAGAAATGGAGACAAGAGGCATCCCTGTCGCACTCCTGTTCTTATCCCAAATGGTTCTGTAAGCTGTCCTTCATGAAGAACTCTGCACGTCATGTCTTCATAGGTTTTCTTTATTAAATTAATGATTTTCAGGGGAACTCCATAATGCCTCATCAATTTCCAAAAGTGATTCTCTGTCCACACTGTCAAATGCTTTTTCGTAGTCCACAAATCCGATGTATAGTGGTGAATTCCATTCCAGACTTTGTTCAACTATTATTCTCAAAGTGGCTATCTGGTCTGTACATGATCTGTTTTGTCGAAAACCTGCTTGTTCATCTCTCATTTTCTTGTCTATGGACTCCTTTAATCTCTCAAGGATAATCCTGTTCAATACCTTTCCTGGCACTGATAGTAACATTATTCCTCTATAATTTGTGCACTCTTGTAGATTTCCCTTCTTAGGCAACTTAACCAGATATCCTTCCTTCCATTCTGCTGGTATCTCTTCTTTTTCCCAGACTTTACCAAGTAATTTATATAACATCTCTGTAGCCGTGTCGATATCTGCTTTGATGGCCTCTGCTGGAATGCTATCAGGTCCAGACGCTTTTCCATCTCTTAGAAGCTTTATGGCTTTCTTTATTTCTTCCTTCGTTGGTCTTTCACCGTTAATTTGTAGCTCTTCTTCTGCTGGCTGGATGTCCGGCGGGTTTTGTGGAGCTGGTCTATTGAGAAGGTCCCCAAAATATTCTGTCCACCTCTTCATTTGCTCTTGTATATTGCTGAGCAGCTTCCCATTCTTATCTTTTATGAGGCAACTTGTTTGCTTGTATTTCCCTGTTAGCTTCTTTGTGCTGCTATACAGTTCTCTCATATTTCCTTTGGCTGCAGCATCTTCTGCCTCTCTTGCCAACTCCTCAATATACTTCCTCTTGTCTCTTTTGATACTTCTTTTTACTTCTTTGTTTGCTTCTGTGTACACTTCTTGAGCCTTGGCTTTGGAACTTCTGGTTTTGCTTGTGTTTAACTCTTCTTTCTTCTTTTTTCTATCTTTTTATCTTATTGATGGTTTCTGTTGTTATCCATGCTTTTTGTTGTCTTTCCCTTTTCCCCAGTATTTCTTCACATGTCTCCTTCCATACCGTTTTGACCTGCTGCCAATAGTCTTCTGTATTCTCTACATCTTCCAACTGTTGGAGCACTTGGAATTTGTTGGATACTGTGACCGCAAATTTGTCTCTTGTTTCTTGATTTCTTAGCTGTCCTACATTAAACTGTTGTCTATAATTTTGCATTGTTGCATATCTCTTGAGTTTCATTTTTACTTTGGCTATCAGAAGATGGTGATCTGATGCCACATCTGCTCCTCTATATACCTTTACATCCTGCAATGATGATCTAAACTTCTTCTTTATGCATATATGATCGATCTGATTTTCTGTTCTATGGTCTGGTGATATCCATGTTGCCTTGTGTATTCTCTTATGTGGAAACATGCTTCCTCCTATAGCCAGTTGATTTGAAGCACAGAAGTTTGCGAATAGTTCTCCATTTTCATTCATTACTCCTAGCCCATGTTTCCCCATGACTTCTTCAAATCCAGTATTGACTGTACCTATCTTTGCATTCATGTCACCCATCAAAATTGTGATGTCTCTTCTTTTTTACTTTATCCATAATTTCCTGTAGTTTAGTATAAAATGCTTCTTTCACAGACTCTTCTTTGTCATTAGTTGGTGCATAACATTGGATGACATTGACATGAATTTTCTTTTTAGCTGTTTTGAAAATAGCTGTTATTATTCTGGGTCCCACAGCTTCCCATTCAATGAGTGCTTTCTGTGCTTCTTTAGATAACATAAGAGCTACCCCTTCACTGTGGTGTGAACTTTCGTCTTCGTGTCCTGAGGACAGCACCAATTCACCTGTGATGAGTTTCTTCCTGTCTACCCCCTTCCACTTTGTTTCACACATTCCCAGAACCTCGATTTTGTATTCCCTCATTTCTGCTGCTACTTGTGCCACTTTCCCTTGTTCGTTCAATGTCCGAACATTCCAGGTGCCAAATCTGGAAGTTCTCCTAGAAGAAAGAAGGTTAGTCAGCAACACAGACTCCTTTCGGCTTTCTCTGTGTTGCATCATACGCCTCCCCGCGAGAGGACCTTCCCCTGTCTTGGATGGCTGTGTTTTATTTTCTTTATTTGACTTGTCCATATTTGTTGAAGTTTTTTGTGGTTTAAATTTTTTTTACAGGATGGGGGTAACCGGCCCCATGCCCAACCCTCCTTAGTCGCCTTCTACGACATGCTTGGCAGGGGACAGTGTTACTATTCTTTGCTCCCCTTTCGGGCCCCGGTAACACACGGGTGATACCTGTATATGCCCCATGCTATAAATTGTTAACCAGAATCGATCTCACTGCACTCAGGGCAAACCCATAGGTGCTCAGTCTCCCTCAGCAAATGTTGAAGAGTATGAATGCTAATTGTACCTGTAGCAGTTTGGTGGAAACTAGCCCATGTCAGAGAAAATCATCATCATTGAAAAGGTCATTAGTATCCACTTTGTTTAGCTTGTAATTTTCGTGATTATCGCTGTACATGATAGAAATCTTTTGCAAATTGACAACACAGGAGCAGATAACTCAGCTAGTAAATGAGGAGAGAGAAAGAGGAAGGACGGCAGTTAGAGCAGCATTGGAAGCATCCATGGTAGATGTACGAGCTTACATTGATGAACTACGGCAGGTCTGTATCTTCATGTTGGTCATCCTGACTGATTTCTCTTGATCTGCATATATTTCCCAATGCAATGAAAGCTTCGCTAGCCTTTTATATTCTTATTTTGATATCGTTGTCTGCCCCTTCAATGGCGTCTGTATTGCTGCCAAAGTATATAAATGATTCTACATCTTGTAGAGGTGTTTCTTCAAGTGCAAAATTGTTATCGCTTCCTGCATTTATTCTCATTGTTTTAGTTTTTAAGAAATTTAGATGATCATTTCTTGAGTAAAGTAAAGGTGTGCACAGGGGTATATCAGGGTAGTTTTTGTAAAGGTGTGTACAGGGGTTGATTAGGGTAGTTTTTATGAAGGTGTGTACAGGGGTTTATCAGGGTAGTTTTTTGTAAAGGTGTGTACAGGGTTTATCAGGGTAGTTTTTGTAAAGGTGTGTACAGGGGTTGATCAGGGTAGTTTTTATAAAGGTGTGTACAGGGGTTGATCAGGGTAGTTTTTATAAAAGTGTGTACAGGGGTTGATCAGGGTAGTCTTTGTAAAGGTGTGTACAGGGGTTGATTAGGGTAGTTTTTATGAAGGTGTGTACAGGGGTTTATCAGGGTAGTTTTTGTAAAGGCATGTACAGGGGTTGATCAGGGTAGTTTTTGTAAAGGTGTGTACAGGGGTTGATCAGGATAGTTTTAAAGGTGTGTACAGGAGTTGATCAGGGTCGTTTTTTGTAAAGGTATGTACAGGGGTTGATCAGAGTAGTTTTTATTCATTCATTTAAAAAAGAAAAAAGTTATTAATCTTTATGGCAACATGAGTTATCAGCTAGCAGGGAGATAATGCATAGATCATGTCAGCCATACCAACATACAATCATGCACAGACAGCGCTGGCTCTTGAGCCGTGCAGCTGCACCACCGCTGACTTGGAGGAGGCACCGAAATTTAATTAGAAAAAAATAAACAACATTAACATATTAAAAGAATAAAAAATGCAAACAAACAAAGAAAAAGTTGTTTTATATAAAAGTGATAATTTTCCTATGTCTTTATTATTCCTTTTTTTTTCAAGAATAGAACATTGAGCGCATGAATAAAGAAAAAATATATCTAGAATCAGGTTTTAGAAACATAAATGTATTATGTTTTTGTAGAATGCTGAAGTGAACATCACTCGCAGAAATTAAGGTGTGATCCAGCTCAACAGCATGACATTTTCTATTAAAAAATACATACAGTACCTCCATTGGGGGGTGGGGTAGAAAGAGGCAGACACCATGATGAGACCTTGCACCACTTTGATAAAAGCCTAGGCCCGGCGGCTCTGTACAAAGGGCAGTCAAAGGATTAATTTTCTAAGGCAGAATGTATCAGAGTTAAGAGTGTTTTTTTCAGAAGTGATGTTACTGGTTAAGTAATCTGTGCGCCTTAACTTCAAATTTTGTTTTTAAAATTCTAATTTTGTTCTGTGACATCTCAGGCTGATTCTAGGGTAAGGCGGCGCCATTTAGCAAGCCTTGATGTTTTCTTGGAAACCTCCCGTCAGCAGATTACTCTTCTTCTAGAGTCTGAAAAGCCAGAATCCACACCACCTCCTCCACCTCCTCATCTGCAGAGTAATGGCAGTGGAGAATCTTGAAAATTTTATTGCAGGTTATTTGTTTTAGGGTTTTTCCTGATAATGTATGTTAGATTACTTACCAGAAAGATTACAGGGGATATATGTATTTGGATTTCTATTTTTTGGTCATGTAATTCATGACTGCTTTGACGGTCGGCGGCTAAGGATCAAAGAAGAAGAAGAATTCATTAAAAAAATAAGTTAAGGACAATTAATGATCGTCTGTTAGAGACCGGTACTCCAGTCAATGAATCCACACAACCCAGACTGCTGGATTTCTCCATCGAGCGCAAAACTAGCAGAGATGAACTTATGAGAGGATGAGTCAGACGTGTATACAACCAGCATGCTACAGGAACAATCAGCATTCATACCCATCAATATTTGCTGAAGGAGACTAAGCACCTATGGGCTTGCCCAGGGTGCAGTGATGTTGAATCTGACCAATAATAACTTGATTAATTTAGACTCTTTTGTAGAAAAAAGAAATCACAGAAGTATATTAAAGTTTAACTGGGAAGATTTAAGAATGAATTTTTGTTTCATAAGAGAAATCAAAGAAGTATGCAAATGTGTCATAATGCATGTCTCTTTATTTTACAACTTTTTTGTTTCAACCAGTAGTCTTTAGTGACAATTTTATTGGTATTTTTATACAAAAGCATAGAAGGTTCGATGCAGGCTTCCTTCAAGGGACCCAGATGTAGTTCAAGGGACCCAGATGTAGTTCAAGGGACCCAGATGTAGTTGTGACTCCATGCTCCATGAGGAGGAAAAAGGAAAGGATGATTCCTAATATTACATACACTGGTGTAATGGTTACCATACTGCGCTGGCGATCAGGTGATCCAGGTTCGAGCCCTGGCGAGCACAGTTGAAGAAGTGTCTTTGACCAGGAACTGCAATAACCTGAACGGTTCCTGAAATCGGCGAGTATCTACCTGAATGGCGAGAGGACACCTGTCAGTGTACAGGGAAAAAAGGGATACTCATGTAAAATCAGTCTCATGTTAGACATATTAACCGGAGATTTCGACTTGAGTATTAGCGGAAAAAAGAAAAAAGACATACACTGTAATAAATTACTTTTTAACAGTAGTTTTGTACAGCATAAATTGTTGACAGTTTTAAAATGCAAGAGACATTGAACACTCTATACTTTATTTAGCCATTTGTAGTTCCTGAGAGTCTCTGAAGAGACAAAGAAAAAAAATAAGATTACTACACCCTCAGGCATGTCATACAAGGCTACTAATGTGAGGTTGGGCATGAGGATGGCAACCTCATTGTGTCAAACAAGTTGCTACAGAAACCACTGCTACAAGAGCATGTGACTACTTGGTGCAGGCTTCCTGTCAGGGTCATGTGATCACTTGGTGCAGGCTTCCTGTCAGGGTCATGATGTGACTACTTGGTGCAGGCTTCCTGTCAGGGTCATGTGATCACTTGGTGCAGGCTTCCTGTCAGGGTCATGTGACTACTTGGTGCAGGGTCATGTGATCACTTGGTGCAGGCTTCCTGTCAGGGTCATGTGACTACTTGATGCAGGCTTCCTGTCAGGGTCATGTGACTACTTGTTGCAGGCTTCCTGTATGGGTACCAGTTACAGTGGTCGTTCCATGGACAAGGAAAATATTGATGATGGTGATACTTGATATGAAATAGTCAACAGCATTATTAGTGTCTTGCTGATATATGCAAACTAATATTGTCTTCTTCACGTACCACGCTGGCTGGTATAGGTGATCATGTCTTTCCACAACTTCCTGTCTCCAGTACTGTTTATCTACTTCTCTTGTTGACTTCTTTCCATGCCGGGACGTCAAAATGTCTAGTATCCTCTCTCTTTGTTGTCCTTTATCTTTTTTCTTTCAGTTTTTCCTATTGTCGCAATAGATTTCAGTTTTTCCCTTCGGATAATGTCTTCAAAGAATGGGGATTCAATCAGTCAATACCCTTTAGCACCCCAAGGAGCATAGGCCTTCAACAAACACATGCCAGGTCTTCCTGTCCTGTGCCATCCGCTCAAGTTCTTTCCATGTTTTCCTCATCATTGTCTCTAGTTCTCTTCTCCGTGTGTTTTTTGGTCTACCTCTGCCTCTCTTTCCCTCGGGATTCCAGAACAAGGACTGCCTTATAAAGCTATCAGATAGTTTAAGAGACAAAGAAAATGGATTGCTCCCTTCTTATTATGAGTAATAAGCTTCCTTTCATCATCATCATCATCAGCAGACTTCAGCTCCCCAAGAAACATAGACCTTCATCAAACTTGTGCCAAGTCTTCCTGTCCTGTATCAAGTCTTCCTGTCCTGTGTCAAGTCTTCCTGTCCTGAGCCATCAACTCAGAGTCTTTCCATGTCTTTGTCATGCCCTTCACATCTGTCTCCAGTTATCTTCTCTTTGTGCTCCATTGTCCCACCCTACCTCTGTGAGATGTACCTATCTTCTGATATTTATAACACATTGTTTAATTGAATCTGTTTTACGTGCTTCAAACTTGTCCTGTTTAGTTTGATGGTGCATTCTGAAGAAGTCATTGTCTTTGAGACAACCATTCATTTTTTTGCTGTTTAGTTTAAGGTCTTTTTATATTTACTTTCTGTATTTTTTGTCAAGAATATATGAAACAAATTATTTGATGTGAGCTGTTTCAAAGACATTTTATCTGTGAATTTTTATTCAGCTTCTTTAATTCATTACCAGGTTAAACAAAGTTTTCTGACTGTATAAATTTTGTGTGAATACTTTGTGAAAGTGCCTCATTATGTAAAATAATTTGCTACTACAGAAACTACCGCTGTAAGAAAGCATGAATGGTTTGGTGCAGACTTCATGCTAGGGTCCTAGCTACAATGGTGATTGCATGCTTCATAAGAGGCAGTTCGCAAATTACGTAACGCAATTTTTTACATTTGAAGTGTAACATCTCGGCCCCCCCCCCCCCCCCCCCCCCCCCCCCTCCTGTTTGCGTTACGTAATTTGTGAACAGCCCCTAAGTAAGAAGAAGGCTGATAATGTCTGTGAAATACTCAGTTTCATTTTTGATCAGAATCAGCTTAATATGATTGATAATTCTTGCATTGTATTTTAAATTTTTTTTATATTCAATGTTTTGTTTCACTACAGTACACGGTAATTGATAAAGTCACTCCCTGTTTTTATATGTTTATATCATCATCATCATGTGAATCACGTTGCACTGTTTTGTTAGGCCTGTGGATATCATCTGTTCAATAAGCTAGAGATAGGAACTACCAATGAGTGTAACTGTGGCACCGATAAAATGGCTGGTGAACATTTGTTTTAAAGATGCCCAACGTATGAGGAACAGAGAAAGCAAATATGGCCATCACCAGTACAATTCCTGGAAACATTCTATGGAGATAAAGATAGCCTCAAGTTGACCACTGCTTTCTTTCAACACATTTAAGTAGACGTCTGAGAGTGTACGAAGAAGACAATGTTTATATCTTCACTTGTATCTTTTTTTTTATATAAAAAAGGTAGTCCCATAGATACTGCTGTAGGGGAGTGGAAGTGTTTGAGACTTCACCATGCTAGATCCAACATCGCGAGGTGGGGTGATTAGTTCCCTTCCTCACTGCCATTTTCCTTCCCTGACTCTGACCAGGTACCCATTTACAGCTGGGTAGACTGGAGCGTATCGGTACCATGATTTGAACCCAGCACCCTTGCAGTGAGAGACCAGCGCTACAACCACTCTGTCAATCGGAGGCTCTGTATTTTTGATATACATGAAACAAGTGTCAAAACAAAGAGAATTAACTGCCAGTTGACGTTGACTAAAAAGTTTTATTTTTTTAATTTCCAGAACCAAAATAAAATCTAAAATGACTGATAGATTGATGTTACAAAAGGGAGCAAAAACTGCTTCACCTTATGGCATACCTGTCAACCTCCAAATAAAAACCTGGACAAAGTTTAAAAATCTGTACACAATACCAATAATAACCTTACAAACTAAAAAAAAATAAACACTTCACACAGAAGTATTTGTAATACAGATGATGAATCGTTTAAAAATAGTAAAAACAAAACAAATTTACACATGTTTAGTTAAAATTAACAACTGAATTTCTTTAATTTTGAATGTGCTACATTATATGTGAAACAGACATCTTTTATAATTTTTAAAATGTGAACATATGATTTAAAGTCTATGAAGGAGGTGTCCGTGTTTATCTTACACGACGTCAGCCCCGGTCAGCTAGCATACGTTTTCTAGATGCAGCCTCAGTCATTTGATTGAAGATGCTAAAAATATAATTTAAGCAAAAAAGATTTGATATGAATTATTCATTTCAATTGGATCAGACCATTTCTAAGAAAATGAAAGGGCTTTATTTCTAATCGTACATGGTACAACAAAATAGACCTATTTTTGTAATCAAAACAGTTGATAGAAGCCTTGTAATTTTGATGCACTTTTTTAGAACAACTAATATTTATGTCCGCTTTTAGCAAGATTTGATCTATTTCTTTTAAAACTAATAACAAATCACAGCTTGTTCTTGCTTAAATCACGGGTTGATGGGATTTGATAGGTTTTTTTCGGAAAACACTTTTTAAATCACGGGTTCATGAGATTTGATAGGTTGTTGTGGAAAACACATTTTAAATCATTGGATGATGGGATTTAGTAGGTTTTTTTGGGATGAAACACTTTTTAAATCACGAGTTGATGGAATTTGATAGTTTTTTTTTTCCGGAAAGCACTTTTTAACAATGTCGGGGATTGGAAAAAAAAGTAATTTTAAAGAGGACAAAACAGATGTACTGAAAAAAAAACCTGTACAAACTGCTTGTACATCTGTACACTGACAAAAATTTAAAATTCCTGTACAGATTATCCCTGTCCTGTAAATGTTGACAGGTATGCTAATGAGGTCATTTGTTGAACAGGCTGAATCTCATGTTGAGCTGTAATAATAATGTGACATAGCATTTTATGTAGTGACAGTTAATTCTCTTTATTTTAACATTTGTTTCATTTAAATGAATTAGTAAGGAGTTAACTGATAAACATTTAAAAATAAGGAATGGCTTTTCAATCATGCTGTATATGTGCAAAGGGAGACAATTATTATCTAAGAACATAGATTATAATCGCAGTAGTAAGTGTGATGTTTATGTCTAAAATTGCAGTTATTGTTTTATTTACCAAACAAGTAAATTTGGTACATCATGAATATTTTTGCTGAATAATTTCTGTTTGTGATTTCAGTCAGTCAATCTGTACTTTTTTAGCTCCCCTATGAGCATAGTCCTTCAACAAACACACGCCCCGCCCTCCTTTCACCTGCCATCATCTCAATGACTTTCCATGTCTCCATCACCGTTTCATTTCTATCGCCACTTCTCTTCTCCATGTGTTCTTTGGCCTGCCTCCACATCTCTTACCCTGGAGAGCTCAGAACAAGAACTACCTTGTAATGCTATCAACAAGTTTCCTCAATGTTGTATGTAATTTAGTTTGAGCCAAATACCTAAAATCACAGAAAAAAATCAGTCGTACAGAAATAACAAACAAACAAACAAAAACAAATAAACAAAAAACATAGTAACAAATAATTGTAGACAATAGAAACGAGGAAGAAATTCTTGCAGTGTTTTGTAGAACAAGTTTGAAACGGTATAAGAAGATGACCAATGTGGAACTGATGACAAGAACCAGTCGAGTTCCAGTGAAACAAGAGGTGAGAAGACGATGCTGGGTGCTGGATAGGCCACATATTGAGGAAACTGCTTTACATGGCAGTGTTTGTTCTAGAATCTCCAGAACAAGAGAGGTACCCATACTTCCATGGATGCTGATGCCATAGCAATCAGCAGCCATAGTGTATAGTGATGTCTTGTAGGGCACCAACATACTCTGTCCCCTTCGCTCAATCTGTGGACATCCTTCAGACAGTGCCCCAGTTCTGGCTCATGTTTTTCATCTCAGCTTCCACAATTCTCTGCCAGGTTGTTGTTTGGTTTGCCTCTCTTGTGCCTTCCTTCTGGGGCCCATAGCATGACAGTTAATAGTGTGTGTTACATATTATAAGAAAGGTAGATGGGCACCTAAATACTCATGGAGAAAGGAACTGGTGACAGACATGAAAGTAATAAAGAAGATATGAAGAGACCTTGAAAGGATAGCACAAGACTGGAAGGCTTGGCATGAATTCAAAAGTTTAAGCCAAACACTTCAGCAACAACACGAACAAGTCAACCAAAGCAAATATTTGTTGAATATTTTAGTTTCCTGTACTGTCGGCCATCTTATTGCAAACAGGGTTAGGGTTAAGGTTCATTCATTCATTACCCTCCGCTCCCATGGAGCATAGGCCTTCAACAAACACATGCTAAGTTCTCCTGTCACGTGCCATCATCTCAAGTTCACTCCATGTCCTCATCATTTTCACCTCTGTTTCCAGCTCTCTTCTCCTTGTGCTTCTTGGTCTACCTCTGCCTCTCTTGCCCTGGGGGTTCCAGAACAAGGACTGCCTTGTAATGCTATCAACAGGTTTCCTCAATGTGTGTCCTATCCATCGCCAGCGTCTTCTTCTCAGCTCTCTTCTCCTTGTGCTTCTTGGTCTACCTCTGCCTCTCTTGCCCTGGGGGTTCCAGAACAAGGACTGCCTTGTAATGCTATCAACAGGTTTCCTCAATGTGTGTCCTATCCATCGCCAGCGTCTTCTTCTCAACTCTTGTTCCACTTACACTTGTCTGGTTCTTGTCATCAGTTCCACATTGGTAACCTTGTCGCACCATTTAATCCTTCTATTCTACGTAAGCACCCGTTTATGAAAGTCTGTAGCTTTTTGGTTGTTGTTTTTGTTGTTCTTCATGTCTCAGGGCCATATAATAGTACTGACTTGATATTTGAGTTGAAGATTCTTATTTTTGTGTTGGAGGTTTAAGGTAAGTAATGTAAAAGGGTAAAGGATCCCGTTACATGACCATTGAGGCAGATTGGGTATATGGTGTTAGGCCCATATTTTCTTGACCATCGGCACACTAGGGGTGATGTGGTCAGCATCATGTCGGGTTTATAGTTAGTGGTAGCATATAAATTAAGAGTGTTGTTAAGGGTTTATTTAAAGCGAATATAATTATGTATTTAGGGTTAGGCAGAAACATAACTGCTAACTCGAACCTTAACAACCAAGGTTGCAACAAGATGACCATCTGCACATTAAACTGATTTGGGACCTAAGACGCGTCAACAGTGAGGAATGCAGTTAGCGACCCATAGCTAGACTGCTTGCGTCAGGGTCAGCGAACCAGAGCTGACCAAGATCCTACTCCACCTCCAAGTGGTGGTCCTGGAAACAGGCTGCATCACTGCAGTCTGGCTGAGTGAGTAGGGATCGAAGAGGGAAGGCTAATCCAGTCCCAAAAATGCTGTGCTGAAGTTGGATGTGTCGGCCGAAAGGCGCAAATATTGCAGCTATGCTGTAAATGGACACAACGCAACCAACGTCCTTTTCAGGACGAACAAAGAAGAAGAAGAAACTGATTTAACGGCTAATAATTCAGCTCAGCCATCCAAGACAGAAGTAGGTCTTTGGTAAGGAGGTGTAGGACTCAACCTAAAGGAGTTTGGGCTTCTCTGTCAGCTTTGTTTTCTTCTAGGACTTGGAGAAGGGAACTGGAGGCAGACATGAAAGGGGAAAAATAAAACATGGAAAGACCTTGAACAGATGGCACAAGACAGGAAGACATGGAGTGTACTCGTTGAAGACCTGTGCTCCACAGGGAACTGATAAGCAATGATCTCTGGACATGAGAGAATATTCCAGGCATGACATTTGACATTTTCCCACAATAACCAGTACCATTATCTTCTTCTTGTTAGTATAAAACATTATAATTACTGCCCCTGTAACCATCATCTTCTTGTTAGTATAAAACATTATAATTACTGCCTCTGTAACCATCATCTTCTTGTTAGTATAAAACATTATAATTACTGCCTCTGTAACCATCTTCTTCTTGTTAGTATAAAACATTATAATTACTGCCCCTGTAACCATCATCTTCTTGTTAGTATAAAACATTATAATTACTGCCTCTGTAACCATCATATTCTTGTTAGTATAAAACATTATAATTACTACCTCTGTAACCATCAACTTCTTGTTAGTATAAAACATTATAATTACTGCAGGAGGCTATAAAAAGTCTCCATCGCAGGCCCAGCAAACAATGTGGATAACAGAGATGGCCACTTGTCTCTGTTAGCCTTCCAGACCACTCGCACCCACTTCTATTCTCTTCAATTGTATTTCCTTATCGGCTTCTACCTGCAGTCTTTTTTCCTCAGCTGCAATCCTCTTCTCCTCTAGAGCTACTCTCATTCTCTCCTTTTCTAATTCTAACTCTCTATCCTCTTTCTCTCCTGTAATTCTAACTCTCTCTGTTTCAAATCGATATCTTCTTTCATTTTCTTTTCTTGTAATTCTTTATCTTCTTTCATCTTCTTCTCTTGTTATTCTTTATCTTCTTTCATCTTCTCCTGTAATTCTAACTCTCTTCTTCTGAACTCTAGCTCTTCAGGGCGAGCATGTTTTTCCTGCTTCTCAATCTTCTTCTCCATAGCTTCTTGATTTTCCTCTGACTGGCATTCTGCCTTGGCAAAATCCATCAGTTCTTTCCCAGTGTACCCACCTTCTTTGCCTATCAGAATGAAACCCTGCAAGTCCATGATGTACACTCACAATACCCAATACTATATATAACTCTGCTCATTCTGATACAGACTCTCACTAATCCACTAACTTACTCAATAACATGTGCACTAAACCACCTCACTTATATCAACACATACCTCTCTGCTTACCAAGTATGCAGTAATGATATATGCATAGAAATTGCACTGCTCAAAGTACAACCATATGAATATACTGTATACAGAACCTACTTCACCACTCAACTCGGCATGACCGTTCTCTGCCTCTTGGCTTATGTCTACTTACTCTCTATGTTTGGTCCTCCAGACCACTTAGTCTCTGTGCTACACCTGAAAAGACCCTTATTATAGTCAATAGTTGTATCTCATTAGCTGATAATACCCACCGGTACTATACCACTTCACAACTGTAAGGGGCACCGATCCGAAAATTGAACAATAAGTCAGCTTTTATACAACAGTATCTTAATAGCACCCACACTGGTGCTGTACTCTGACAATATTTCAGTTCTACCTAATATGTTTACACATGGCAAAAATGAACACAGATGAGAAGACAAAAACTAAACACCACGATAACTAACAGTCATGACGAATAAGATGACAGACAAAGTTTGAGCAGAGATAGACTGATATCTATAATGCGTGACTGACAACGTACGAAAACAAGGGATACCCGTTAACGTATTTACAATATAGCAAGAAGGAACGAGAGATAACACAACTTAAACACGACAATAGAATTACTGAATGTACCCGACAACGTAAATACAAACCACACCAGTACACCTAACGAATACTGTGCTTGGTATGTGTCAGAACAACTCTATAGGCGATGTCCCCAGTTGTCCGAACACTTATCGTGGAAAACACTCCACTGTGTTACACCACTACAGTGTGGATTTATGATAATAACTAAGGCTCGTTATTTTAGAAGTACGACCACACAGCAATGGCTGACAATAAGAAATAAACACCTTCTACAGGTACTTCCCTTTAATCTTATGCACAACACAATAAGGCCTCACATGGCCAATACACGCATGAAATACAATAAAGAAATTCCAATGTTACTTGCCTCAATAACTTAATGTATCAGTATCATACATAACAGTGCGACTTACACTGAAGACACTGCAATGACTATCGCTCACCTTGAGCGGCAAAACTGTGACAAAGAAATACTCAAATCGTTGTCAACTTATAAATTCACGGCCTGACAGTTGTACAATCTAGACACTACACTGTACTAGAATAACCACATAGCAATCCACCACGACCGAATATGGCATAAACCATAGTCCATAACAAGAACTTCACAGCTACTTGCTGGCAAAGGGAATATATATCTGTCCTACTCGGACACTGGCTAGAATCTCACTCACTCATTTCGCGCCTGAATTCCCGGCCTCCGGTAGTCACATGACTTCCCGGTTTCTGATATACCCGGTGTTGCCCATCTAACTTTTCGTACAAACGATGCACTGCGAAATAGCGCTGTGACAGAATGTTAAGTAGGGCAGTCGCAGGAATACCCGTCTGCCTGGCCCCACCACTAAACACACGCAGCCACGCCCTAGAAGGGATCAGTCTAACCCAATCTTTTCCCACAAGTAAGAAAAGAAAGAATTAAACTCTCCGGCCATCCACCTTTGAACTCACAAATATAATATTAAACACCGCGGACTAGAACAACAACTACACGTAACAATGTAGTGCTGAGAGCTGTCACCCAAACTAGCCAACAACTAGATCATGCCAACCAAACTCAAACTAAATAACATTCAAGCAATGGTAATACTGTACCATATAACTATATTCACTATGGTTATAACAATGACCCCAAGTGAAAGGAAATTAGAGTGACAGATCCCACGTAACCAACTAACACCATATGAAGTCATAGAGTAAGTCTCTACAAAAGAAAGTGAGAAAAAGAACAAAACAAAAACAAGAATACCGCAAGGAACAGACGTTGTAAAACGAAAAGAAAAAATGCTTATCGCTATATACTAACCTAACACGACCCAGACATAAATGTCCCACTAACCTAGAAGACCAGGCTGTACGCTAGATTGTACCCGATGGATAGAGCAGAAAAGGAAGACGGAATTAAAGGAAGAAAAACAAGAAATGAAAAAAAAAATACAACAAATCACCGTACACAGATATTTAAACAATAACTTAACTGACGATCTAGCGATGCACCTCCACGTAGCTCCTCAGATACAGATGATTGTAGATGAAAACAGCACAAACCAGTCTCTACAAACAGCATCCAAACAGTAAACAAAGTTCTCCACAGTGTTATCATAGCACTATCCACAGCAAGGATAACGACCGTAGACGCAATAATGTCATGGTGACAAGACTTCTTCACTAGTATACATGCCAGATAATAACGACCAAGTCCTTTGGCACAGTGATGCGTAAAATATATAAGCGCAGTTCAACACACTCCATCACTTCAGGAACCCAGCAGCATTCACTCTTCAGAACAGTATATTCCAGGACCACACAGATCAGCAGACTTCAGGAACTGGCATCCCATCAAACGGTACTGGTACCCCGATCGAGGCATTGGAAGACTCCCTCTGGAAAGGCACATCGGTATGGCATGATGACGTCGGAACTCGGTAGGAACGCAGAAGACGTAATGTTCCCCAGGTAGGTAGAGCAGTACGGACGATGACACTACTGCAGGTTGGAATGGATACGTGCACATCAACGGTTGCGATGATCTAGAACAACCTCACATACTGGGTAGTATGCATTACCAAATACCAAGAGGACTTGCACACACCCTGAGATGCCACCACCACTATCGACACTACCAATACCAACCAAATACAGACGTTCTAATCTCCTCTGCTGACACCACAGTCAAGCACCAGAGCCCGAAAGATGCCACCACCACTATTGACACTACCAATACCAACGAATACAGACGTACTTATCCTCACTGCTGACATCAGTCAAGCACTGGAGCCCGAAATACTAACACCAACCACACAAGAAATTCTAGTCTCCTATGCCGACACCACAGTCAGGCACAGAAGCCCATAGCCCTACAAGGGCCAACTATATTGACACCTTGCACAACTAACCTCCGCTGCTCCATCTGGATCACCAACTTCCTAGCACTAACCTACAAAGTACGCCTTGTAATATATCATATTGTGATGCTCGACGCCAGCTACAACTTTACTCTACACCTTGTAGCACCCCTCCTATCCATACCTGGAAAACCTAGCACAAAAGTGAACTTCCAAAACGCTAACCTTCCACTGTGCCCTCTTTCCAAACTAGGTCATACTCATATACCGCGGACGGGTTAACACCTGAATGAAAACAGCTCACTGATACTGTCTACCAAGAAAAAAAAACAAAATACTGCCGTGAACACTGGAAAGCATGATGAAGTGTACACAATGCTGCTACGAACTTCTCATATGTGTGCATAGAAACTTCTAGCCTCTATAATGTAAAATATTGGCTCCAAGGCCTCTAGGCTCACAAAAGAACCGGATAAGAGCTCCCCAGCTGTCAGGACCCACTTATCATGGAGAACACTCCACGGGTTACACTGCTGCTGTTGGGTTTATAATATTAACTATAGGCTCGCCCTCCTAAGGGTATGACCACACAACAACGGCTGACAAAAATTAATAAACGCATTCAACAGGTACTTCCCTTTAATAAATATACACACACAATAAGGCCTCACACGGCCATCAAACGCATCAAATACAATAATGAGAAAACCACTGTAAACCTGCCTCAGCAGCTTAAACTATCACCTCCACACACGAAGGTACAAAGTATACCACAAATGGCTGCTATGAATATCGCTCAACCAAGCGACAAAAGCTATGACAATGACACACTCAAGATCATTGACATACTAACAAACTACGGCCTGTGGACATTACGATCTAGACACTTCACTGCTCTAGACTTAACAACGTAATTATCACCACGATCCGATAACATGGCAGGCACGCAGTCTATAGTATTCCAATATAGAACATACAGCGATCTCACTGGCATAAGGGAAAGCAAACATGTCCTTTCCGGACAGAGGCTAAATTCTCACTACCAAATTTTGCGCCCTTTTCCCCCGATTTCCGGTAGTCACCTGACCCGCCGGTTCGGCTAACTTCGGCCTTTCCCGACTGGCTTTTTAACGATCACTAGACATAAAATGCACGGCGAGAGCCCAAGTGCCGCTGGATCAATAACAACAACATATATATATATATATATATATATATATATATATATATATATATATATATATATATATATATATATATATATATATATATATATATATATATATATATATATATATATCTGAAGACGAGGGTCCCATTTGACCACTACTTTCCTGGGCAAACTGGGGCTTCGGCCCCAGGACGTGTTCTGTCCACCCGGACAGTAGTTACGCCACTGTTACATACCAATTGTAACACTTTACGTACCAAAACAAGCATTTGTAGAGTTGTGTGAGACAATCCCAACAGATACCATCATCTACATTTACGGTCACTTAATCGACAAAGTTAAAACATGGATGTCAGGAAGAAACGAACCAAAACAGAAGGGAAAGAAGCGAGAACTAAGTAAAATACATACAAATAAAAATGATATAACTCGTAGATAGTAGAAGGAAGCCTGCATCAAGAAGTCACATGGTCTTGCTGTGGTGGTTTCTTTCGCAATTTGCTGTGCGTGATGAGGTTGGCATCCCATATGCACGAACACGCATTTGTCGCCTTGTACAACATGCCTGAGGGTGCAGAAGCCGCATTATTTCCCTGTATCTTCAGTTACCCCCGGGAACTACGCGATTTATGAGCAAAAATATTATGTTGCGCCGGCTAGCATACATCCGTCATATTCGTACCGGAGATACGTTTTGAAAGCCACGTTGCTGGGGACATTCATTATGGGGTTATAAAATACCTTCTGTCTGATATGTTGTTGGAAACCCTGGTTTTTTACGTTCTGTTTTGTTATAACTGTATGTGGCCTAATGGATATGAACGCAGTTTCATAATCCAGATATACCAGGTTCGAAACCTGCTGCAGGCGGTTTGGTAGCAGATCGCCTTGTGTGGATTTTTAACAATGGTATAAGCGCCGTACCGTTCAGAAAGCAATGGCAAACTACTGAATGAAAAAATTGCCTTGAAAAATCACAGACAGCCAATAAAAGCTGGGGTTGATTGCCACGTCCTGTAAAGGATAAGCAACTAACTTTTTTTTGTTATAACTGCAATGTTAATTTGAAACTTCAGCACAAAAACGAACGTTGTACAGGGTTACAACAGGACATGAGATTCTGAAATAATTTAAACAAAAAATGTTAAGCCAAGATCCGTGTTCTGAACACCTGAGATGGTGTATCGTGTGCCCTGGGCACATGTTTTATGTGCCAGGAGCAAGAAACTCACCACAACATGGTTGGAAGTCATTATTTTATTCTTGGCAATTCTCCATGGGGGTGACTGAGAAATATTCATGCCTGTTTGTTCGTTCTTTTGACAAAATTTCTTTCCTCATTTATATTAACAGTTCATCGCACAATGCATCTCCATTTTATATTTATAAGAGAACCAAAGGACACAGTGAGGGAGGTCTTTGTGACACAGGTGGGCACTGAAAAAAACACCACAGAAACTCTGGTCCTTACATTGTAGAATGAGTAGGAAAAGTACAAGCCAACCATTTCCTAATATTCTCAGCTCGACAAGGGTAAGTCTGAAGACCGATGTCGAAAAAGGACATGCATTACTTAAGCGTTTTATTACTCAGACAGACACAGGCGATAAAGCTGCCCGCCAAGAAATTAAAGGCCGTGTTCTGAAAAGTGACATAAGAGGTGAGATATATTTTGACCTCATATCTGAAGACGTTTATACTTTAGAAACAAGTAGAAACACTGCACCGAGTCCTGATGATGTACAGTATCACAACATAAAACATGACACGGGCATTAAGAATGTGGTGAGTGATTTCAACACCTGCATAATGAATGCTGAGGTGCCGGAAGACTACATAGTTATCTAAGGCCACTTCCTAAACCTGGCAAGGACCCAACACTTCTCAGCAGCCATTGAATTAACACAATGCAGAATGTCTTCGGTAAACTACTAGAAAAGATAGTAGCACGAAAAAATAACGCATCCCCTCGAAAATGCACAGATCCTATCTGATACCACAGAAAGCTATTGGCCCATGAAAGTAACATGGGGTAATGCTGGAACTTTTGCTTATGATGTGTACGAGGGGTTCCAGAGTAAACGATAAACGGTTGCTGTCGCAATCGACCTAGAGGATGCGTATAATAGTGTGAACTTTGAAACTTTAATGAACTGTATAATGGCTTGCGGCGTTAACCTTTGGCTAACTAGATGGATAGCAGAGATCAGTATCATTTCGCTTGGGAATATGGGCATCAGAACCAATGCGCATTCGCCCGGAACTACCTCAGGGCTCTCCACTATCACCGGTGCTGTTTAACATCTACACAGCAAAAGTAGCCATCTGGGCTTGGGCGAACATTGACTTTTGCTGATGACATGCTCATTTACAGAACTGGCTCTGACCGACAGAAAATGGCCAATAGCATAAACTGGACACTACATGAGGTGTTTAAATGGTGCGAAGAAACTAGCTCTAAAGTCAAACCCAACAAGGCCTGTGTGATGTGGTACTCCATGAACGAAACCCATAGTGAAAGCAGACCCTCCAGATATTACTCTCAATGGGCAGAAAATTGAAAGAAATATTTTGGTCACATCATTTAGAAATGCAGGAGAGGCATGACAGCCCTAGAAACAATGTCCGCAGCTGCAGTGCACCCGGAGCAGAGATTACTATTTCTTCTGTATCACTGTTGTAGATTTTATCAGATAGGTAATAGATGTTTATATTCCTGTCTGAGCAGAGGTGATAGTGATAACTATGTGAAAGTAAGGTGGAAGAAATAGTTGTTTTTTTTCTCACGAGGTCGTCATGTAAGAGAAAGGACAGTCTCTGGGTTAAGTAATTTCTCTAATCCAGCCTATCTGGGCGACTAAATTTAAATCAGACGCACTTTTTCTCCTTGTACAAAATACAAGTTACACCGCACCCACATGCACACAATTATGTGACAAATACGCACAAACGTGAAAACAAACTATGGATAACATATATGGACAGGGGTTGACCAACACAATAACTTAAGGTTTATTTAGTTTATTTATCACTAGAACTTTACAACATAAATCATATACATCAATAGATCATGGTTTACAGACAAAATGAAAATTAATCAAATAGGTTTTCCCCTCTGGTAAAGGAAAAGAAAAAGAAGATCCAACCGAGGTTAATTAACCCGAAAGATCAAAAGTTAACGATAAGTGTATGGAATAGTCATTAAAGAAACAAAGAACAAGTTCCTAATTAATCTATCCCGTAAATACTCAGGTTAATGAGAACAAAAGAAAAGATTTGTATGATAGGGGTAACAACAGAAAATTATGTTACTCTCTTACAGTTCATTCAATCCTTCATACTTGTGGCCACATTCATATTCGCTTACCTAATAGTTGTCGCAGGCATTCCGTGGAAATAAACACTAATAAGTAATAAGACTACTCAGTGTCATATTAAGTTTTGCCAAATCCAGCCCCAGACTCACCGTAGTTGCGGACTGCAAATTGCACGGGAGTCGCTGGAGTTGGTGATTTTATTTTTCCTGGATAAAATACAGTATCTCTGCCTTCAGTTGGTTGGAGTAAGGTTCATACGTGGTGATCGCCGACATAGAATGAATAATACGTATATATTCTGGGTTGTCTAGCCTCTGGTTGCTGAGACACTATATTAAGTTACACAAATGTTGATGACAATATATGTTGCCACACTGCTGGCTGATGAGATTGATATAAATGAAATCTGGTAATAGTTCTGGTCCAGTTAATATTATAATTTAATGGTTCTATTCTGTTTTCTCTCATGAAATGAGGAAAAATGGACCGCACAGGCCACAGCAAGAAGCTCACCAATATTAAATTAATTAAATTTACTTTACAGGTGTAAAAATTTGCTATAAGTTATTTAATTATGCTATTCATTTAACACAGAAAATCCCAGTGAAAAATAAATGAAAACTTTTAACACACCAAATCACTTAAAGGCTAGTATATAAATTACCGCAAACAAAGAAATGAAACACTCCACGAAATCTAATAATATACTCTGTACGAGAAATCTTAGGATAACGAGCTAGTGAATTCAGGAAAATCTCTGAGAGCAACTGATAAAAACTATAGGAGAGACAAAGTATATATTCATAGATTCCGTTCTTTTCGCTTCTTAATGCGAAAGTCACACCTACGTCCAGGGCCGGGCAAATTGGCCCCTCAAATCCTGAATCAAAGGTTATTCTGCCACCTCTGCCGACCGACGATCTCTAGCTTGTCTTTGATTATCTCCGCCTTGCCGAATATCAGCTACGTAAGTTAATTCCCCCTGAACATGTAACAATTCCAGGTACGTCTCAGACTGATCGCCCCTTGATTCTTCAAAGAAACTGTTAACGCCTGGCCTCTTCTTAACGCCTGGCCTCTTCTTAACGCGTGCACTGGCCCGCGTGTTTCCCTGATCAAAGAACGATTTGACCATGCTGCGCACTACGCTCTGTTCCACAGTGTTTAACTGCCAAACGGCTCACGTGTTAATTGCAATAGTGAATCAGGCGTTCGTGTAGCAAAAATAAATAAATAAATAAATAAACTTAGATGAGGGGTGCAAACGTGGACGGTCATTGCTGCGACTATTTCCATATGTGACATTTCGTCCGGGCATGAACTAGGAAGCCAGTGCACTAACCACTATGCTGCCTCGGCTCAAATGGTTGGACTTAGAATAATTAAAATTCAACAAACATTGAAATCAAAATTATTTGTCTGGAAAATATGCTCTCACATAAGGGATAACTGTAAAATATTTTGTAGGATGATAGAGAAGCTTAAATGACGTCACTTTATGACCTCGGGTCAATTTTTGCCAAAAATAGAGATAGAATAAGGTAGTCCTAAGGCGACGACTGTTGTCTCATGAAATTGACACTGACTCATTGCCATATCAAGTTCATTGTCAAATGTATCTATTTCTTCTTCTGTACTATCTGCTGTGTTGATAAACTCTAAGCTCTAAGCCTGAAGTAGCTCTGAAAAGAACTGCTAGCCCGACCAGCGTTGTTAGATACTAAGTCATGAAAAGGGCTAACATTATCCATCACGGCTGTTTGTGCCTTATACCCGAGCGATCTTTTAGTTTCGGTGACCGGAATTCTGACACCGGGTAATAAATCTTCCTGTGCACCGTAAACGCCTACTGCTAGTTTGGCGGGGAAAATCAGCTGTTGTGTGTGTAAAATCAGTAAAATATAAATCAGTACACACTCGTTCTGGATAAACACAGCGCTAAAATTCTTTTGTGTACTATAACTTTGTTCTGTGTTCTATTTGTGATTGCATTTTTATTTGTTTGAAATTAGTTTTGACGGAGTTACAGACTTTTGAAAACAGCGTCATCATTTGAGGAAATTCATAAAATAAGTAATCTTTTTATTAATTTAATATCTAAAAATCGGCCTGTGACAGTACGGACTGTTACGTCGGATTAACACTAAGGTGCTGCCACTTAATTATAGTTAGGGTAAGAATACTTAGCAAGATTTAACACTAAGTATTTGAGCGTGTCTAGTTAGTGTAATAACACTAGTCACAAATCCTATGAGTGATTTAATTAAAGGTTAAGAAATGACGTCATCGAACTTGGGGTAGAATTGCCCAGTAGTTAGGACGGAAGTGATGGTTTGAGAGAAGGGGGTTAAGTGAGTTGGTTTTAGGCACGAGACGAGCGAGGCAGTGATTTTGGGGTTTTGGACCATCTTGTAAGTTCGATGGCTGTGTGTTATTTCTTGGGATGACTGGTTTGTATACCACAGAAGCACATGTATTTATGAACTATTATGAAGTTGTCAGAGTGTGCAGACACTTAATAAAGGTGTTCATTCATATTTAATCCAGCTTGAACTTATTTCCTGAACGTCAGTAGGAAGTGTCGTTTGTTTACATCAGGTAATAGAGAAAAGAATGTTACCATATTTTCGACGATCATGCAGCCTATAACATAAACACAGTTACGAGTCTCCAAAAGAATCACCTGGGTTGAATTCCTATTCTGTAATCACCATCTCTGGCAATCGCCAGTAAAACAACAGATGAACATTGATAAAAGATTCCACCCCATTCTCATCCTGTCACACTAGACTTGATTTGTCACCGTGACCAAGCCCGGTCACATCTAACTTGATTTGGTACCGTTCCCGTCCACTCCCCCGGCCACATAACTTGATTTGGTGCCGTTGACCAGCTCGTAACTGCCTTTTTACGATGGATTCAGCTACTTGATTTGGTGCCCGTGACCAGCTCGTAACTGTTTTTTTATGATGGATTCACCCATTCAACAGCTAGAGCATCAAGTATTTTTGTTGCAAAAGAAAAACCACCTGCTTCAACAACAATTGTCACAGCAACAAACAGCTGCTGGAAGAGCACACTGGAACAGTCTCAATAAAAGACACTGTCGCATTTCAGTGAGAAACGTTATCAATGTAATCAAACAAGGAAAGATATTTGAAATAAATAATGTTACCAGTGACCAACAAAGATGTATGGTAACGACAGAAAATGGACTAAGAGTATATATAAAGCCAGTAACACAGTGGAGAAAAACCTTTAACAGACGTTATCATTCCTGTTCCACCGCTGAGGTTCATATCCCTCCACATGAGCTGTACTCACGTATCCACTCCCGTGACGCTCGTTTGGCTGAGTTACCCTCCGTTACTCCAGGCCTCTTTCATGCTTCGCCTCAGCATGATATTATTGTACCTCCCTCCGACCTTGATACAGAACATGAGACTGACTCTTCAGATGTTGAACCTTCTCTTTCTCCTTATGGTTATTTTCCTCCGCCTCCCTCCGACCTTGATACAGTACAAGAAAAGTACCAGCTTGACATAGAATCAGAATTCGATTCGTCAAGTGGGGAGGATAGAGTTATGGGCCCCGACGAAATTGGATACAGGTCGGATGAGCTCGAGCATATAACGGACGACGAAGGCCGTAGAATTTATTGGCCGAAAAATGAGATTAGTGATCTTGACTCTTCCCCCGATTATTCTTCTTTTGATATTGGACCTGATGTTCCTCTTCCCTCAGCTCGTTTTCTCTTTAGACGTCGTCATCCAAAATTCATTTACGATTCTGTTCCCTTTCCTAAGCCCCTTCACCAGCGGGTCGCCCATGTACGAACCCGTTTTCGTCGCTCCCGTGGTTCTGTTCATTCTCCTTACCGTAGTCCCTCTCCTCCACCTCTCCCTCCCCCTGTCACACCTCCGTCCCGTAGATTGCGTGTTTCCCTCCGTTATCCTCATACCAGTCCGCAGCCTCCACCCCGACCCTCCCGTTGTTTCCCGTAGTCCATGCCATTGTTCCTACATCCCAACCTACACAGTACGATCCTCGCCTGTTATTGTAAGCCATTGAAAGATTGGAAACAATGAACATTTTTGCAAAGATGTTTACAAATTGAACTGCACTTACCTCCAGATGCCGTCTCCGGTCAGGTTGACATTTCCTGCCCTGCTATTATTTTTAGCATGAAGTCGACCCTGCTTCTCGTGTCTTCCGATGCAGGTCTCCTACACAATACCCCTCCTGCTGAATTGCTTGATCCTGATGCTACCTTGAAGTCCAATCGTTACGCATCCTTGAACATCTGGGTTACACACTTTACGCACATTTCCAGTTCAGATAGGAAAGTACAACAGCCATTATTTATGGAGAGCTGTTACATTTTCGTCCGCAAGAAAGACATTGCCGAATCTACCAGTACATGAACATTTCCCTCACGACATCATTTCGACCACTGCTGATGGAGATCCACCAACTCAGAAGATCTCTGCAGTCCTGATATATTGTAGTTGATGTAGTTCCCTTTTACACGCGTTAGCGTCATTATGTCACATTATTTTGACTAATGTAATATTTGACCATCTTGTATGCCCCTATGATTTTTGTTTGTTTTTTTTCTTCTGTTTTTCTTGTTGCCATGTTTCTGGCATAAGATTTTACCCAGATTTTTTTTAAGGTTTACATCGTTCTGTTGTACCAAATAAAAGTGATTAACTAATGTACATCTTCACCCGCCACTAATGCTGGCATCATTCACGATTTATTATGATGATGACACCATATTGCATTATGATTGTTTGCATTTTCAGTCATTGTTACACCGACACTCATACATGTGATTTAACTATTTGCCCATATATATATATTCTATACCATTGTCCATTGATTACCATGTTTCCATTCCATTCATTGTTTCCGGTTATTAGTTATACCGGCGTAGTCATTTTTTATTATGAGACTTACCCATTTTGCCCATACTTTGCCACCAAGTTTTGTGGTTCTATTTCCATTTGTTCCATTCATATTTTTTTCATCACCCACTTCAGTGAAGTGTAGGGTGACAGCCATTTTGGGCATCCGCCATATTTTATGTGCAACCGCCATATTTTTTTTTGCCAGTTTTTTTTTTCCTTGCGACGTTAACTCGCTTGTCATGTTATTTTATGTTTTATGATTCGCACAAGTGTGAGAGATATTGATGACTATAAACCCATAAAGCGTTTTGTTAGTTCGTTGATGATTGTTAGTTACTGTTCTATTTTGCCCATATATTTTTTTTTTGCCACTTATTAGTACTATTTGTAGCTACCATAACCTCCATAGTTTTTTTGTTTTTTTTTTCCATGTGTCCCTCGTTTATGTTATGTCCATCAGTCCCTACCCCTTCATGATTGATTTTTTATGGGAAATGTTAATGGTGTTATTTCATCCATTATTCCATCTATTGTTTATTGTAGTCCTTCTGACATGATTTATGGTGGGATACATGAATCCCAATAGTTTTTTTTTTAGAGTTAGTAAATTTTTTTCTAGGGAATAAAGTGTCTCCTACGGGATACACTTTAGTGGCCCCGGGCGTATGTGACAGTACGGACTGTTACGTCGGATTAACACTAAGGTGCTGCCACTTAATTATAGTTAGGGTAAGAATACTTAGCAAGATTTAACACTAAGTATTTGAGCGTGTCTAGTTAGTGTAATAACACTAGTCACAAATCCTATGAGTGATTTAATTAAAGGTTAAGAAATGACGTCATCGAACTTGGGGTAGAATTGCCCAGTAGTTAGGACGGAAGTGATGGTTTGAGAGAAGGGGGTTAAGTGAGTTGGTTTTAGGCACGAGACGAGCGAGGCAGTGATTTTGGGGTTTTGGACCATCTTGTAAGTTCGATGGCTGTGTGTTATTTCTTGGGATGACTGGTTTGTATACCACAGAAGCACATGTATTTATGAACTATTATGAAGTTGTCAGAGTGTGCAGACACTTAATAAAGGTGTTCATTCATATTTAATCCAGCTTGAACTTATTTCCTGAACGTCAGTAGGAAGTGTCGTTTGTTTACATCAGGTAATTGAGAAAAGAATGTTACCATATTTTCGACGATCATGCAGCCTAAAACATAAACACAGTTACGAGTCTCCAAAAGAATCACCTGGGTTATGTTCCTATTCTGTAATCACCATCTCTGGCAGTCGCCAGTAAAACAACAGATGAACATTGATAAAAGATTCCACCCCATTCTCACCCTGTCACACTAGACTTGATTTGTCACCGTGACCAAGCCCGGTCACATCTAACTTGATTTGTTGCCGTTCCCGTCCACTCCCCCGGCCACATAACTTGATTTGGTGCCGTTGACCAACTCGTAACTGCCTTTTTACGATGGATTCAGCTACTTGCTTTGCTGCCCGTGACCAGCCAGCTCGTAACTGTTTTTTTTAATGATGGATTCACCCATTCAACAGCTAGAGCATCAAGTATTTTTGTTGCAAAAGAAAAACCACCTGCTTCAACAACAATTGTCACAGCAACAAACAGCTGCTGGAAGGGCACACTGGAACAGTCTCAATAAAAGACACTGTCGCATTTCAGTGAGAAACGTTATCAATGTAATCAAACAAGGAAAGATATTTGAAATAAATAATGTTACCAGTGACCAACAAAGATGTATGGTAACGACAGAAAATGGACTAAGAGCATATATAAAGCCAGTAACACAGTGGAGAAAAACCTTTAACAGACGTTATCATTCCTGTTCCACCGCTGAGGTTCATATCCCTCCACCTGAGCTGTACTCACGTATCCACTCCCGTGACGCTCGTTTGGCTGAGTTACCCTCCGTTACTCCAGGCCTCTTTCATGCTTCGCCTCAGCATGATATTATTGTACCTCCTATTACTGCCACAACTCCTGTCCATACCTCCCTTCCTCCCCCTGTTCACCTCTCTTCTGATCCCACTTTTCCTCCCCCTGTTCACCTCTCTTCTGACTCCGCTTTTCCTCCCTCTGTTCACCTCTCTTCAGACCCCGCTTTTCCTCCCTCTGTTCATCTCTCTTCTGACCCCGCTTTTCCTCCTTATGGTTATTTTCCTCCGCCTCCCTCCGACCTTGATACAGAACACGAGTCTGACTCTTCAGATGTTGAACCTTCTCTTTCTCCCCCTGGTTATTTTCCTCCGCCGCCCTCCGACCTTGATACAGAACATGAGTCTGACTCTTCAGATGTTGAATCTTCTCTTTCTCCTTATGGTTATTTTCCTCCGCCTCCCTCCGACCTTGATACAGAACATGAGACTGACTCTTCAGATGTTGAACCTTCTCTTTCTCCTTATGGTTATTTTCCTCCGCCTCCCTCCGACCTTGATACAGTACAAGAAAAGTACCAGCTTGACATAGAATCAGAATTCGATTCGTCAAGTGGGGAGGATAGAGTTATGGGCCCCGACGAAATTGGATACAGGTCGGATGAGCTCGAGCATATAACGGACGACGAAGGCCGTAGAATTTATTGGCCGAAAAATGAGATTAGTGATCTTGACTCTTCCCCCGATTATTCTTCTTTTGATATTGGACCTGATGTTCCTCTTCCCTCAGCTCGTTTTCTCTTTAGACGTCGTCATCCAAAATTCATTTACGATTCTGTTCCCTTTCCTAAGCCCCTTCACCAGCGGGCCGCCCATGTACGAACCCGTTTTCGTCGCTCCCGTGGTTCTGTTCATTCTCCTTACCGTAGTCCCTCTCCTCCGCCTCTCCCTCCCCCTGTCACACCTCCGTCCCGTAGATTGCGTGTTCCCCTCCGTTATCCTCATACCAGTCCGCAGCCTCCACCCCGACCCTCCCGTTGTTTCCGTCCACTCCCGTAGTCCATGCCATTGTTCCTACATCCCAACCTACACAGTACGATCCTCGCCTGTTATTGTAAGCCATTGAAAGATTGGAAACAATGAACATTTTTGCAAAGATGTTTACAAATTGAACTGCACTTACCTCCAGATGCCGTCTCCGGTCAGGTTGACATTTCCTGCCCTGCTATTATTTTTAGCATGAAGTCGACCCTGCTTCTCGTGTCTTCCGATGCAGGTCTCCTACACAATACCCCTCCTGCTGAATTGCTTGATCCTGATGCTACCGTGAAGACCAATCGTTACGCATCCTTGAACATCTGGGTTACACACTTTACGCACATTTCCAGTTCAGATAGGAAAGTCCAACAGCCGTTATTTATGGAGAGCTGTTACATTTTCGTCCGCAAGAAAGACATTGCCGAATCTACCAGTACATGAACATTTCCCTCACGACATCCTTTCGACCACTGCTGATGGAGATCCACCAACTCAGAAGATCTCTGCAGTCCTGATATATTGTAGTTGATGTAGTTCCCTTTTACACGCGTTAGCGTCATTATGTCACATTATTTTGACTAATGTAATATTTGACCATCTTGTATGCCCCTATGATTTTTTTTGTGTGTTTTTCTTGTTGCCATGTTTCTGACGTAAGATTTTACCCAGATTTTTTTTAAGGTTTACATCGTTCTGTTGTACCAAATAAAAGTGATTAACTAATGTACATCTTCACCCGCCACTAATGTTGGCATCATTCACGATTCATTATGATGATGACACCATATTGCATTATGATTGTTTGAATTTTCAGTCATTGTTACACCGACACTCATACATGTGATTTAACTATTTGCCCATTTATATATTCTATACCATTGTCCATTGATTACCATGTTTCCATTCCATTCATTGTTTCCGGTTATCTTTTATACCGGCGTAGTCATTTTTTTAATGAGACTTACCCATTTTGCCCATACTTTGCCACCAAGTTTTGTGGTTCTATTTCCATTTGTTCCATTCATATTTTTTTTCATCAACCACTTCACTGAAGTGTAGGGTGACAGCCATTTTGGGCATCCGCCATATTTTATGTGCCCCCGCTATATATATTTTTTTTGTTTGCCAGTTTTTTTTCCTTGCGACGTTAACTCGCTTGTAATGTTATTTCATGTTTTATGATTCGCACACGTGTGAGAGATATTGATGACTATAAACCCATAAAGCGTTTTGTTAGTTCGTTGATGATTGTTAGTTACTGTTCTATTTTGCCCATATATTTTTTTTTTGCCACTTATTAGTACTAATTGTAGCTACCATAACCTCCATAGTTTTTTTGTTTTTTTTTTCCATGTGTCCCTCGTTTATGTTATGTCCATCAGTCCCTACCCCTTCATGATCGATTTTTGTGTGTGAAATGTTAATGGTGTTATTTCATCCATTATTCCCATCTATTGTTTATTGTAGTCCTTCTGACATGATTTATGGTGGGATACATGAATCCCAATAATTTTTTTAGAGTTAGTAAATTTTTTTCTAGGGAATAAAGTGTCTCCTACGGGATACACTTTAGTGGCCCCGGGCGTATGTGACAGTACGGACTGTTACGTCGGATTAACACTAAGGTGCTGCCACTTAATTATAGTTAGGGTAAGAATACTTAGCAAGATTTAACACTAAGTATTTGAGCGTGTCTAGTTAGTGTAATAACACTAGTCACAAATCCTATGAGTGATTTAATTAAAGGTTAAGAAATGACGTCATCGAACTTGGGGTAGAATTGCCCAGTAGTTAGGACGGAAGTGATGGTTTGAGAGAAGGGGGTTAAGTGAGTTGGTTTTAGGCACGAGACGAGCGAGGCAGTGATTTTGGGGTTTTGGACCATCTTGTAAGTTCGATGGCTGTGTGTTATTTCTTGGGATGACTGGTTTGTATACCACAGAAGCACATGTATTTATGAACTATTATGAAGTTGTCAGAGTGTGCAGATACTTAATAAAGGTGTTCATTCATATTTAATCCAGCTTGAACTTATTTCCTGAACGTCAGTAGGAAGTGTCGTTTGTTTACATCAGGTAATAGAGAAAAGAATGTTACCATATTTTCGACGATCATGCAGCCTATAACATAAACACAGTTACGAGTCTCCAAAAGAATCACCTGGGTTGAATTCCTATTCTGTAATCACCATCTCTGGCAATCGCCAGTAAAACAACAGATGAACATTGATAAAAGATTCCACCCCATTCTCACCCTGTCACACTAGACTTGATTTGTCACCGTGACCAAGCCCGGTCACATCTAACTTGATTTGGTACTGTTCCCGTCCACTCCCCCGGCCATATAACTTGATTTGGTGCCGTTGACCAGCTCGTAACTGCCTTTTTACGATGGATTCAGCTACTTGATTTGGTGCCCGTGACCAGCTCGTAACTGTTTTTTTATGATGGATTCACCCATTCAACAGCTAGAGCATCAAGTATTTTTGTTGCAAAAGAAAAACCACCTGCTTCAACAACAATTGTCACAGCAACAAACAGCTGCTGGAAGGGCACACTGGAACAGTCTCAATAAAAGACACTGTCGCATTTCAGTGAGAAACGTTATCAATGTAATCAAACAAGGAAAGATATTTGAAATAAATAATGTTACCAGTGACCAACAAAGATGTATGGTAACGACAGAAAATGGACTAAGAGTATATATAAAGCCAGTAACACAGTGGAGAAAAACCTTTAACAGACGTTATCATTCCTGTTCCACCGCTGAGGTTCATATCCCTCCACCTGAGCTGTACTCACGTATCCACTCCCGTGACGCTCGTTTGGCTGAGTTACCCTCCGTTACTCCAGGCCTTTTTCATGCTTCGCCTCAGCATGATATTATTGTACCTCCTATTACTGCCACAACTCCTGTCCATACCTCCCTTCCTCCCCCTGTTCACCTCTCTTCTGATCCCGCTTTTCCTCCCCCTGTTCACCTCTCTTCTGATCCCACTTTTCCTCCCCCTGTTCACCTCTCTTCTGACCCCGCTTTTCCTCCCTCTGTTCACCTTTCTTCAGACCCCGCTTTTCCTCCCTCTGTTCATCTCTCTTCTGACCCCGCTTTTCCTCCTTATGGTTATTTTCCTCCGCCTCCCTCCGACCTTGATACAGAACACGAGTCTGACTCTTCAGATGTTGAACCTTCTCTTTCTCCCCCTGGTTATTTTCCTCCGCCGCTCTCCGACCTTGATACAGAACATGAGTCTGACTCTTCAGATGTTGAATCTTCTCTTTCTCCTTATGGTTATTTTCCGCCACCTCCCTCCGACCTTGATACAGAACATGAGACTGACTCTTCAGATGTTGAACCTTCTCTTTCTCCTTATGGTTATTTTCCTCCGCCTCCCTCCGACCTTGATACAGTACAAGAAAAGTACCAGCTTGACATAGAATCAGAATTCGATTCGTCAAGTGGGGAGGATAGAGTTATGGGCCCCGACGAAATTGGATACAGGTCGGATGAGCTCGAGCATATAACGGACGACGAAGGCCGTGGAATTTATTGGCCAAAAAATGAGATTAGTGATCTTGACTCTTCCCCCGATTATTCTTCTTTTGATATTGGACCTGATGTTCCTCTTCCCTCAGCTCGTTTTCTCTTTAGACGTCGTCATCCAAAATTCATTTACGATTCTGTTCCCTTTCCTAAGCCCCTTCACCAGTGGGTCGCCCATGTACGAACCCGTTTTCGTCGCTCCCGTGGTTCTGTTCATTCTCCTTACCGTAGTCCCTCTCCTCCACCTCTCCCTCCCCCTGTCACACCTCCGTCCCGTAGATTGCGTGTTTCCCTCCGTTATCCTCATACCAGTCCGCAGCCTCCACCCCGACCCTCCCGTTGTTTCCCGTAGTCCATGCCATTGTTCCTACATCCCAACCTACACAGTACGATCCTCGCCTGTTATTGTAAGCCATTGAAAGATTGGAAACAATGAACATTTTTGCAAAGATGTTTACAAATTGAACTGCACTTACCTCCAGATGCCGTCTCCGGTCAGGTTGACATTTCCTGCCCTGCTATTATTTTTAGCATGAAGTCGACCCTGCTTCTCGTGTCTTCCGATGCAGGTCTCCTACACAATACCCCTCCTGCTGAATTGCTTGATCCTGATGCTACCTTGAAGTCCAATCGTTACGCATCCTTGAACATCTGGGTTACACACTTTACGCACATTTCCAGTTCAGATAGGAAAGTACAACAGCCATTATTTATGGAGAGCTGTTACATTTTCGTCCGCAAGAAAGACATTGCCGAATCTACCAGTACATGAACATTTCCCTCACGACATCATTTCGACCACTGCTGATGGAGATCCACCAACTCAGAAGATCTCTGCAGTCCTGATATATTGTAGTTGATGTAGTTCCCTTTTACACGCGTTAGCGTCATTATGTCACATTATTTTGACTAATGTAATATTTGACCATCTTGTATGCCCCTATAATTTTTGTTTGTTTTTTTTTTTCTGATTTTCTTGTTGCCATGTTTCTGACATAAGATTTTACCCAGATTTTTTTTAAGGTTTACATCGTTCTGTTGTACCAAATAAAAGTGATTAACTAATGTACATCTTCACCCGCCACTAATGCTGGCATCATTCACGATTTATTATGATGATGACACTATATTGCATTATGATTGTTTGCATTTTCAGTCATTGTTACACCGACACTCATACATGTGATTTAACTATTTGCCCATTTATATATTCTATACCAGCGGTTCCCAACCTTTTTTCACTTGCGTACCCCTTGGCAGCCCATTTCTATAAATTGTACCCCTAATATTAGCAAAATATTTGAAATTAATATAGTTGCTGTTATTCAAAATTTATAGATTATAACCAGAAATAAAGGGGCTAACCACGGGATTAAAAAACAATGTAATAAAAAGGTGAACAAACAGTGCATATATTTTTACATTTAAAAAAATCAGAAGTTACAATAAAAATTAACACATTTAATTTATTAATAATAATAATAAAAACGTTGTTATTGTTAAAAGTTGAAATCACTTTTTATAACACACATGTCACGTGACCATGACAAATGTTCAGTGCGATCCTTGAGCTTGTTTTGAGGCACATAGTTTTTTTTTTTAAATCAGGTTCAAGTGATGTAAGATACAGTCTCAATTCTGGACCTGCATTCAGTTTACTACGGTATTTATTTTTTTTATAAAGGTATAAGAAGAAAAAGCCCTTTCCACCAGCTCAGTGTTTGTACGAGCAAAATGGCAACAGAAACTTAAGCGCCTTGTCGGTCAGCTGTTCATATTCTCTGCTGATGTCTCCCCAAAAGTTAATAAGGAATTTTCCTTTGAATTCAGCTATTAAAGTAGTATCAGTCGAAAGTTCAATCAACTTCTCTTTTTCGTTGATTGATAATGGGGCTGCTTGGAAATATTCTTCTTCAAAGGGATTTACAATCCAGTAGTTAATTTCACAACTTTTGACTTGTCGTTTACACTGTTGACATATGTATCTTTTTTCCGCCATTACTCAATTTTTTTCGCGTACCCCTGAACGTCCTGTCGCGTACCCCCAGGGGTACGCGTACCACAGGTTGGGAACCGCTGTTCTATACCATTGTCCATTGATTACCATGTTTCCATTCCATTCATTGTTTCCGGTTATTGGTTATACCGGCGTAGTCATTTTTTATTATGAGACTTACCCATTTTGCCCATACTTTGCCACCAAGTTTTGTGGTTCTATTTCCATTTGTTCCATTCATATTTTTTTCATCACCCACTTCAGTGAAGTGTAGGGTGACAGCCATTTTGGGCATCCGCCATATTTTATGTGCAACCGCCATATATATATATATATTTTTTTTCTTCTTTTTTGCCAGTTTTTTTTCCTTGCGACGTTAACTCGCTTGTCATGTTATTTTATGTTTTATGATTCGCACAAGTGTGAGAGATATTGATGACTATAAACCCATAAAGCGTTTTGTTAGTTCGTTGATGATTGTTAGTTACTGTTCTATTTTGCCCATATATTTTTTTTGCCACTTATTAGTACTAATTGTAGCTACCATAACCTCCATATTTTTTTTTTGTTTTTTTTTCCATGTGTCCCTCGTTTATGTTATGTCCATCAGTCCCTACCCCTTCATGATCGATTTTTGTGTGTGAAATGTTAATGGTGTTATTTCATCCATTATTCCATCTATTGTTTATTGTAGTCCTTCTGACATGATTTATGGTGGGATACATGAATCCCAATAGTTTTTTTTTAGAGTTAGTAAATTTTTTTCTAGGGAATAAAGTGTCTCCTACGGGATACACTTTAGTGGCCCCGGGCGTATGTGACAGTACGGACTGTTACGTCGGATTAACACTAAGGTGCTGCCACTTAATTATAGTTAGGGTAAGAATACTTAGCAAGATTTAACACTAAGTATTTGAGCGTGTCTAGTTAGTGTAATAACACTAGTCACAAATCCTATGAGTGATTTAATTAAAGGTTAAGAAATGACGTCATCGAACTTATAGTGATTTTGGGGTTTTGGACCATCTTGTAAGTTCGATGGCTGTGTGTTATTTCTTGGGATGACTGGTTTGTATACCACAGAAGCACATGTATTTATGAACTATTATGAAGTTGTCAGAGTGTGCAGACACTTAATAAAGGTGTTCATTCATATTTAATCCAGCTTGAACTTATTTCCTGAACGTCAGTAGGAAGTGTCGTTTGTTTACATCAGGTAATAGAGAAAAGAATGTTACCATATTTTCGACGATCATGCAGCCTATAACATAAACACAGTTACGAGTCTCCAAAAGAATCACCTGGGTTGAATTCCTATTCTGTAATCACCATCTCTGGCAATCGCCAGTAAAACAACAGATGAACATTGATAAAAGATTCCACCCCATTCTCACCCTGTCACACTAGACTTGATTTGTCACCGTGACCAAGCCCGGTCACATCTAACTTGATTTGGTACCGTTCCCGTCCACTCCCCCGGCCACATAACCATTCGTTTGAGTTTATAATTATAAAGACTTCTCGAAGGGAAGCTAAAGATTATTTCCACATACTTTTTTTTTTTTTGGTTTCATATCTTGAGAATGTGTGGCAGTCAGTTTTGTGAGTTTGGCATTACAAGAACAAGCATATTGTCACCAGATTTTATAACATTTAAATCACTGTAAACGCATTCCTGATACTCGCAAATCTCAAATAAGGTTGTAAAAAAATAACTTATTGTAAAGAACCATCTGTTTTTGCATTTTCATTCATTTATAATGATATTTAGCTGCGTATATAAGCGTCAGAAAACATGTAAAGCTATAGATAGATTACTTCCACAATACTTTGATCTATCTTTCAAGTCTTGTTAATCTTGTATTTATAATATGAATGTCTTTTTTTTATTGTGTGTGAGATAAGGACTGTTCCTTTAGTGTTCTTTGGTAGACAATCCTGTGCACACGACGGCTGCCAAAGAATTCTAAGTAACTGTTTGTATATCTTCTTTCATTCAAAGTTACAATGCAGGTAGTAAATTTAGAGAAACCAAATTCTAAATCTAATACCATCCTTTTATCAATTGCTAGAGTCAGAGATACAAATGATAATTTAGAAATATTTATGAATGACATGAAAGCTCAGATAGAGTCACTAAAAGATTTAGAGTGGGATGGTAAAAAAGTTGTTGTTTTCTTATTCGGGGATTATGACTTTTTTATGAAAATGTTTGGTTTGTCTGGAGCTCAAGGAATATACCCATGTCTGTGGTGTCTCCAGCAAAACAAGGAAATAAAGACATCCGGAGAGCATACAACTTGCAAACCAAGAAGTTTGGCAATGTTGATAAGAGATTACAATAGATATATGAAATATGGGAAAGGGAATAAAAGGCAAGTGGCACGTTACCATAATTGTTTACACAAACCAATGTTAGAGATTGACATTGAAAATGTAGCTCCTCCTTACCTTCATATTTTATTAGGCATTGTTTTGAAACACCACAGACTTCTAGAACAGGTAGATGATACAATAGACGCAAAGATATTTGAGAATTCGCAAGAGATACATGCAAACATTAGTCCTATTAAGAACTTGGTAGGAACTGGAAACAGGCAGAAGAATTAGAAGCTAAAATTGAATATTTTTCAGGCAGGTATTGAACTTTGTGAGGATAAGGAGGAGACAGATAGTTTTAAAGTTAAACTTGAAAATGCACAAGATGCGCTGGCCAAACTTCAGTTTCAAGATCTGTGTGCTAGGTCTGGTCCAGTTTGCTTACACCTGGACAAGGTACTAGCCAAACACAAAATCATACCACAGGCTTATCATAGCAGAGAATTCATAGGGAATCACTGCCACAGATATCTCTCACAAAAAGTTTACAAACAAACAAGACATAACTGACATAGCTTTTATTGCCCAAGAACAATTCAACTCACTGAAAGAAGCATTTGAGAAAGTACACAACAAAATATCACACAGTAAACCAATTAGTAAAGAATCAATAACAGCATTAATAGAGACTTATGTGTCTTTGTTCAGAAAGCTATTCCCAAGTAAGACAATTCCTAAACAGCACATATTAGAAAAACATTGCGCAGACTGGATCAGAACTCATGGCTTTGGAATGGGCATGCATGGAGAGCACATGAGAGGAGAATTTGTACATTCCACTATTTCCAAAATTGAAAGACGCGCCAGCGGTATTAAAAATATATTTTCACAATTAAAATTTATAATGGAAACTCATTTGTTACAAATTTCTCCATCTGTGAATGTACAGATTCATCTTATTAAAAAAAGGAAGTGTGAATGATAATTGAACGAAATTTTGGGGCTAGAGCAAATTATGGCAGTTGTTGCGTGAGAGTGACAGAATTAACAGAGTGTGGAAATCATTTAATAGATGTATTTATTAAATACACCTATTTATTTATTAAATTGAACATTTCGTTTTACTCATGACCATACTCATTTTTACATGACCATCGTGATGTATGATTGAGATAATTGTTAGCTCTCATGTTTTGGGGACAAATGGGTGTGTTATTTTAAGGTAATAAATGTGGACTTGCAATTTAATGTTTCAATAATTAATGTTTGACGCATGAAACCAAAACAAAACTTTGATATCCATTTTCTGCAGGTTTTCTACTTTTGATTTCTGTAATTTGTTATGCATGTTGATTGTGACCGTTTTACTGTAAATTGCATTAGAAACAAACCATAACAAAATATAAAAAAAACGTAAATTTTACACTATTTCAGACTATTATATCTTCTGTTCTAATTGTGATAAAATGTTTGTTCTTGTTCTAAAATTTACTCTAACATTTCTAGTTTAGCTGTACGCAAAATTAAAGCCGGTATTTATAATAATAAAGTAGCTTAAAAGCATTAATTAAGCCCTATCAAAAGTAAACATCGTCACATTTTTTTCCGATTAGGAAGTTGACCACGTGACCTCTGTCAATATAGCTATAAATAGCGCGGTCAGGGAAAAAAGGGAAACAACTAAAAGATCGCTGGCAAACAGCCGTGCCATCTGCTAGCATGAAGCCCTGAAAAGGACTCGCCAGCTACGCCAACGCTGCCCGTACATCCTCAGTGTTTAGAGAACACCGGTGTAGAACTCAGTTGAAAAATTTGTTGAATGGCAAAGTGCACTTCAGTATAACCAACGGACTTAAGTCTAAGTTGAAGGGAACGTGCCTCGCCACAAGAAGGCAAAACCTGCAAAAAAAAAAAAAGTTACGTGTATTATATTGTGTTTGAGATGATTCGCTTTCTAAAATATCTGGCAGATCTCGCAGCCCCAGAAGGTGGGACGCGTACCCCGAGGGGTGCATGCATCCTTAGATAAGAAGCATTACTCTATAATGTCACCGGATGGCCTACTACTGATACCATAGCATCATTCGTGCTAATTGTTATCAGTTAGATTAGGAAGAATAGTTATGAGGTTTTGTTGAAATAGACTCGAGACACGCAAGTATCAGATTGAAACTAGGTTAAATAGCGACTCAACGCTAATCTTTGGCGGGAGTTGCTCAGCAACCGATGACGTAAATCGGAATAGCCGAGACACTCCATCGGTAGGCACGTGAGATCCAATAAAATAAATAAAGAAATATTAGACTGACCAACCAGAAAGGTTGTAAAAGCGCGCACCACTATGCGAAGGAAAATTTTGATATCCAAAATCAGTTGATCCCCAGTAGCCAGTTTGTACGGACGTAGAACTGCTGGTCTTGAAGTTATCAAGATATCAACTTTGCAAAGCAGATGGTTTGTTTTTAATGTTGGAAATTCCTATTTATCAGTAAGTACAGCTTCGAGTGACTTTTTCATTTTTAAGAAATAAAACCTAGTTAGGCCAGAAATGCCTAAATGTCGGAAGGATTAGCTGAAGTTATAAGAAATGAAACGGAGCTCTTTAAAGTCAAATTATCACAAATCATTAAAAAGGTAGATGCTCTACTGTCATTTACTCCTGAGTCGGATAAATCTAAGAAGCAAACGAACAGGAACTATGTCAAAATACTTACCCCAACAAGGATAGGCTACAGGGAGAAAATAGCCTACGAATAACCACAAAGACACATTTTTATGAGGATTTGTAAAATGAATGCATACAAGTGACTTTGTCTGGATTGTATATAAGAATAAACTGTTGTGGCAGAGAGATTTATGATTAATAAATTTCAGATATCTATTCTTTATTCTACATTTGTCTTTTCCTTTAATTCCGCTCTTTTACCTTTCTTTCGCGCTTTTACCTTTCTTTTTTGCATACGGTAGATTGTTAGCAATTCGTACCTTTGTCAATTTCCTTTTTAATATTTAGCAACGCATTTTATTGCTGTTAAGCTAGGTTCTTTGATGAGACCGAATCGTGTTAATTCGTTCTCGACAGGGATAAGAAGTAAGACGATCGTCTATCACTTTTCTCAAATCTGTCCGCCTATAAGTTAATTATTCAAGGTGAAAGATTTGAGATGAAAGACGAGCGTGCGTGTATTTCGTTTGTGACCAGAGTCTGAAGGCAGTAATAGTGTGAATTCTCGAGAGCAGAAGTCTCTTGCACGGTCTGGTAAATCATATTACGCAAGATCAATGAGAGACTGTCCGCTCGATTTGCGAGTCGCCAGGCACCTGGTCAAACCCGGTCAAGAGACAGGAGAAACCGTCCAACTTTGTGGAGTTTCTAAGAGTGATGCACCTACAGCGCTTCCCATCGCATTGGTTGAGATCCACTCTGATTTTGTCAGAGGTGTGATCAAAGCGGCTGTTATGGATGACCCGATCTACCCAGTCATACTTGGCGGTAGATATGTGTTTATTGGGAAACCGGAAGAGCCGATTGTGGCAGCAGTAACTACAAGAGGGCAAACCAAGAAGGAACGGGAGCCTGCTCCAAATTTGTTACAGAAGGAACTTAAAGAGGCGCAACAAAAGGACCCTACCTTGGCACCCTGCTTTAGGAAACTGCCCATGGCTAAGTACCCTAGACAGCACGAGGACATTTTTTCTAAAGATAGCGTACTTTATCGCAGAACGGGCAAGCCTGACCAAGGTTACAACCAGCTCCTAGTACCGAAATAGTGCAGAAGCCAAATCTTAGAAATGGGGCACTCTCTTCCCTTTAGCGGACATATGGGACAGAACGCCACAAATCAACGTATATCTACTCATTATTGGTGGCCAGGAATGAACTCTGATATTATCAGGTATGTGAAATCCTGTGCCCAGTGCCAACGTGTGCCACCCAAGCAACGGACACCCCCAGTTTCTATGGGTGAAATGCCAGTAATGGGGACACCATTTGAACGGGTAGTGATCGACATTTTAGGACCCTTTGAAAGGACTAAAAGAAGGAACAGGTTTGTCCTGACCTTAGTCGACACATGCACTTTATGGGCAGAAGCTATACCGCTTACATGCGCGGATGCCAAGAATGTCGCAGAAGCCCTCGTGCAGATTTTTACTCGGTTGGGATTCCCTCAACAAGTGTTGACGGATAATGGATCTCCATACCGAAACCTGTTAATGGATGAGATCGTTAAGATCTTGAGGAACCAGCACATCTACATAAAGCCTTATAATCCGGTCGGAAGTGGGTTAGTAGAACGTGTCAACGGAAACCTCAACATGATGTTATGTAAACTGGGACAAGTGAAACCTGAAGATTGGGATCTTTGTATACCTGCAGCTTTATTTGCCAACAGGGAAGCCCCAAATCCTTCCACAGGATTTCCCCCAGCGACTCTTTTATTCGGCAGACCTATTAAGGGGCTGCTGGAAGCCTTACTTCAGTCGCTGACAGACCAGAAGGCTGATGAGATAGTTGTCTCAGCCAGTAAATATGTGTCGGATTTAAAGGAAAGGTTGAAACTAGGATGGGACCTAACAACGACCAACTTTAAGCGAGCACGCGCTAAGCACGCTAACCGATACAGAAAAGTCGCGAAAGAGAATGAACTACAACCAGTGGAGAAAGTGTTGTTGTTACTGCCAACCGGAAGCAACAAACTACGCATCGGATGGCAACGGCCGTTTACCGTCCTTAAAAAGATTTCAAAGGCTAACTACAAGATCTCTATTAAAGGAAAGGAGAAGGTCTACCATGTAAATCTGTTAAAGAAATACGTGGAAAGACCAGTGCCAACCTCCGAACATCTCCTGGCGATCGCCAAAATTGACGAGATTGGTTTCAATGCATTGCAAAACGTGGTTTCGTGTAGTTTACAGACCATTCACCGATCGATTGTCACAGGGCCAGCCGCTTACAAAATGGCGGTGTATCGGCAAAATGTCAATGAGACATCGGAAATCGGCAATGATAAATAAAAGCATAATGGAATCATTGTGAAAAGGATTTCACCTTTTAGTCCAGGAGAGGATGGTGTATAACTGTATATAAGGAAAAACGGTAGGAAGTTATCATTTACGGAGATATATGCGTATTACGGCTGCCCACAGTTTCGCTGAAAGCCTGTAAACCCACTTCTTTTTCTAAATATTTAAATCGACAAGTAACAGTTTGGGCTAAATTACATGGATAGGAATATAGAGATATATCGGCTGTATAAAACCAGATAAGGTGGTGAACAGTATGGATAATACGCCACTAGGCGTGGTGGAAACAGCGATAGATTGATCAATTTGTTGTTGCCCTAAGACGCCACTAGGCGTACTGGCCACATACTGCTTTGCCGGTTGATGGCTAAGGATGGAAGAAGAAGAAGAAGAAGTATGGATAATATATAAGCCGAGGATGAGACAGGGAAAGTTTCAGGCAACGCACAGATCGGATGAAATCGCTGTTTCGGAAAGGGATTTCAGCCGAGTCTTAAGCTGTGACGTCAGTGCTCTCCGATACGTCCGCCAGAGACTTATATATAGCGGATCGGTAAACTAAAAGGCGACACAACGAAGGACACAACGAAAGAGGTTTGAGACAGACTGGAGGCAGAGTTTCGCCACTACCCATATACCATATGAATTGTGAGCGGATCGCCAGAAAATCTTTCAGTCCAGTATCTGAAGTCTGAGGGTAAGCGAAATTATGATAACTACCGTGTATAATATTTTTTGTTATTTCAGGTTCGTATAGACTTCACAAAATATGCCCGTAGAATATTCATTGATATAATGTATTGTTATTTTTTATATCATCTAAACATGTGCTTTGTGGATAATTGTTGCTTGTACAAAAACTAATCACAACTAGCCCCACAGCCAAATGTAGATAACATCTATCATAGTAAATGCTGTATCTCGTACGAAGATAAAGGCAGTCCCATGGCAGAGATTGTCGTAGGCAAATGAAGTGTTAGAAGCTTCATCACGGAAGATACCGCTTTTACGAGGTTAGGTGACTAGTTCCCTTCCTCGCTGCCTTTTCCTTCCCTAGTTTGGGCGCACAACTGAGTGCCCATTTACAGCTGGTAAACTGGAGTGTTCCTTAGCCAGGCTTCAATTCAACAACTATGTAGTTGTACTACTGAAGAAAGCAACCTGATCGTTTGGTCAGTCGGGCACTCACTTTATCTATTTGTGTATTAATTTTGTGTAGATGCTAGGAATGGCATCAGTATTTAAATTTGTACCTGATATGGTTTGGAAAGATCAAGTTATAAATAAGTAAAGGATGTACAGGAGCAGAATAAACCAGAAGATGTTTATTACTGATAATGTTAATATTAATTCTGTATCATTGAAATGATGTCCATTACTATGACTGTATAACTTTGACATCTGATGACTGACTAGTCTGACTTCTGTGCTAGTCAGTTACAATTAATTGAAATGTTAATACTTCTGTATCACTGAAATGATGTCCTTACTTACTATGATTGTATAACGGTGACATCTGATGACTGACTGGTCTGACATCTGTGCTAGTCAGCTATAAGTCTAGCCAGATACTAGCCAAGGCTGATATGATGTTTCAGGTTCCACGAAATAACTAAAACCAGACTGTCACGTATCAGAAGCTTGTGTTGTTCATCAGAGGCAATCCCACAAAAGTGCAGGACCCCAAAGAGTGAACTTCAACTGGTCATTGGCATTCCTATAGCTGGGTCTACCAAGTCTGATATCTACAAAGGACAGTCAGTGTCAGCGTTGTCAAGTTGAGAAGATAAGTGTCATTTAAGACACTGATGAACCATATATGAATAAACAGCCAATAGTTGAAAACAGTATTCAAATCATTAAACAACTCAGTCAATTGATGACAGTAATATGTAAAGTCAGAGGACTAAGGACAGTGATACCGTTAAAGTGATTCCAGTTTTCAGTAACTTCATTATTCAAGATCTTGAAGTCTAAACAGACAATAATAGTAATTGTGTGAATATTTTTTTTTATATTTCAATGCTCTTTTCCAACTAGCAGAAATAGAATATTAGTGTAAATATTAAAATATTTTAACTGTACCTGAGGAATTATTCACTTCTTACATTTGTGGTTTCAGTGAATGTTCATTTTAATTATCCCCTAGACATTAAGTAATCATAGATAGTCACAGGGAGGAGACACCTTAAATCCTGGTACAACTTCTTACCAACTGGCCAGGGTTTTCACAGTCTGACTATTTCTATGATATCCATACACCAGTGCTTATTTCTAAGACTGGGGTATTATTTGTAAGACCAGAACTCTTTACTGGCATACTGTCCTGGTAGCATATGAGATACCTGGATTCTTACATAGATAAATAATTTTAAATAACCTCCCGCTACAGTCCACTTGAATGTTCTCAAAGAAAGCAGTAGTCAGTTTGAGGCTATTTGAGTCCCCGTAAAGATTTTCCATGAAAGGAGCTGGCGTCGGCCATATGCACTTTCTCTGTACCACATATAAGGGGCAACTTTGAAGCAGATGTTCAGCAGTCATTTTATCAGTGCCACAGTTACACTGATTGGTAGTTCCTATCTTTAGCTTGTTGAATAGATGGAATCTCAATCTGTTGTGGCCAGTGCTGAGTCTGAAGATTACCACTTGTTCTCTTCTGTGGAGCTGGTAGTAAGCATCATTCTGTGTGTTCATGTATGATCAAGCTGATATGTGGACAGTGTGAGTGAATGTCAGAACATGAGTTGTGAGATGTTCGTGTCTGATCAAGCTGATATGTTGACAGTGTGAGTGAATGTCAGGACATGAGTTGTGAGATGTTCGTGTCTGATCAAGCTGATATGTGGACAGTGTGAGTGAATGTCAGGACATGAGTTGTTGTGAGATGTTCGTGTCTGATCAAGTTAATATGTTGACAGTGTGAGTGAATGTCAGGACATGAGTTGTTGTGAGCTGTTTCTGTATGACCAAGCTGATATGTGGACAGTGTGAGTGAATGTCAGGACATGAGCTGTGAGCTGTTCATACCTGATCAAGCTGATATGTGGACAGTGTGAGTGGATGTCAGGACATGAGTTGTGAGCTGTTCATGTATGATCAAGCTGATATGTGGACAGTGTGAGTGAATGTCAGGACATGAGTTGTGAGCTGTTCATGTCTGATCAAGCTGATATGTGGACAGTGTGAGTGAATGTCAGGACATGAGTTGTGAGCTGTTCATGTCTGATCAAGCTATGTGGACAGTGTGAGTGAATGTCAGGACATGAGTTGTTGTGAACTGTTCATGTATGATCAAGCTCATATGTGGACAGTGTGAGTGAATGTCAGGACATGAGTTGTTGTGAGCTGTTCCTGTATGACCAAGCTGATATGTGGACAGTGTGAGTGAATGTCAGGACATGAGCTGTGAGCTGTTCATACCTGATCAAGCTGATATGTGGACAGTGTGAGTGGATGTCAGGACATGAGTTGTTGTGAGCTGTTTCTGTATGATCAAGCTGATATATGGACAGTGTGAGTGAATGTCAGGACATGAGTTGTTGTAAGCTGTTTGTGTCTGATCAAGCTGAAATGTGGACAGTGTGAGTGAATGTCATGACATGAGGTGTTGGAGCTGTTCGTATCTGATCAAGCTGATATGTGGACAGTGTGAGTGAATGTAAGGACATGATTTGTTGTGAGCTGTTCGTGTATGATCAAGCTGATATGTAGAAAGTGTGAGTGAATGTCAGGACATTAGGGGTGAGTTAGGACTGCTGGTAGAAGGGCAGTTGAACAAGGGATGTTGCAGAGTGAAGCAGAAAGGGAGACAGTGCAGTTACTTTGTGGTCGGGACTCCAGGTTAAATGCAGTGTGTAGAAGCTGCCAATGATGTATTGTAGGGAGATGTTAATTTGAGAAGCCATGGGCTATATTGTATTGTAGCAGAGTAATGAGAAATGTACGAGGTGTTTTCACCATATTATTGATAGTAGCAGTAGTGCTAGAGGAACAGTGAATTGTCTAGAGTACCATTTGCTTAATCTGCACCACACTATTCATGTGTTATTGTCAAACGTTATTGGAGTATTAAAATATATTGTGATTGACTCTGCAGTTATGATGTCTCATTATTACTTGTGAGTTGGAGTCCCGGTGTTACTGTGATGTTAACTGCTAGATAACGAGTCTGACATGGAAGGCATACAGCTGACCATGTTTGTGCTTGTGTAGACATTACAGGTATACCTCGCTTTATTGCACTTTGCTTTATTGCGCTTCGCAGATATTGCACTTTTTTTTTTCAAATTATTCGTGTTTATTTATTATGCCTTCAATATCTCCGAGGTATACCTGTATATGCCCCATGCTATAAATTGTTAACCAGAATCGATCTCACTGCACTCAGGGCAAACCCATAGGTGCTCAGTCTCCCTCAGCAAATGTTGAAGAGTATGAATGCTAATTGTACCTGTAGCAGTTTGATGGAAACTAGCCCATGTCAGAGAAAATCATCATCATTGAAAAGGTCATTAGTATCCACTTTGTTTAGCTTGTAATTTTCGTGATTATCGCTGTACATGATAGAAATCTTTTGCAAATTGACAACACAGGAGCAGATAACTCAGCTAGTAAATGAGGAGAGAGAAAGAGGAAGGACGGCAGTTAGAGCAGCATTGGAAGCATCCATGGTAGATGTACGAGCTTACATTGATGAACTACGGCAGGTCTGTATCTTCATGTTGGTCATCCTGACTGATTTCTCTTGATCTGCATATATTTCCCAATGCAATGAAAGCTTCGCTAGCCTTTTATATTCTTATTTTGATATCGTTGTCTGCCCCTTCAATGGCGTCTGTATTGCTGCCAAAGTATATAAATGATTCTACATCTTGTAGAGGTGTTTCTTCAAGTGCAAAATTGTTATCGCTTCCTGCATTTATTCTCATTGTTTTAGTTTTTAAGAAATTTAGATGATCATTTCTTGAGTAAAGTAAAGGTGTGCACAGGGGTATATCAGGGTAGTTTTTGTAAAGGTGTGTACAGGGGTTGATTAGGGTAGTTTTTATGAAGGTGTGTACAGGGGTTTATCAGGGTAGTTTTTGTAAAGGTGTGTACAGGGGTTTATCAGGGTAGTTTTTGTAAAGGTGTGTACAGGGGTTGATCAGGGTAGTTTTTATAAAGGTGTGTACAGGGGTTGATCAGGGTAGTTTTTATAAAAGTGTGTACAGGGGTTGATCAGGGTAGTCTTTGTAAAGGTGTGTACAGGGGTTGATTAGGGTAGTTTTTATGAAGGTGTGTACAGGGGTTTATCAGGGTAGTTTTTGTAAAGGCATGTACAGGGGTTGATCAGGGTAGTTTTTGTAAAGGTGTGTACAGGGGTTGATCAGGATAGTTTTAAAGGTGTGTACAGGAGTTGATCAGGGTCGTTTTTTGTAAAGGTATGTACAGGGGTTGATCAGAGTAGTTTTTATTCATTCATTTAAAAAAGAAAAAAGTTATTAATCTTTATGGCAACATGAGTTATCAGCTAGCAGGGAGATAATGCATAGATCATGTCAGCCATACCAACATACAATCATGCACAGACAGCGCTGGCTCTTGAGCCGTGCAGCTGCACCACCGCTGACTTGGAGGAGGCACCGAAATTTAATTAGAAAAAAATAAACAACATTAACATATTAAAAGAATAAAAAATGCAAACAAACAAAGAAAAAGTTGTTTTATATAAAAGTGATAATTTTCCTATGTCTTTATTATTCCTTTTTTTTTCAAGAATAGAACATTGAGCGCATGAATAAAGAAAAAATATATCTAGAATCAGGTTTTAGAAACATAAATGTATTATGTTTTTGTAGAATGCTGAAGTGAACATCACTCGCAGAAATTAAGGTGTGATCCAGCTCAACAGCATGACATTTTCTATTAAAAAATACATACAGTACCTCCATTGGGGGGTGGGGTAGAAAGAGGCAGACACCATGATGAGACCTTGCACCACTTTGATAAAAGCCTAGGCCCGGCGGCTCTGTACAAAGGGCAGTCAAAGGATTAATTTTCTAAGGCAGAATGTATCAGAGTTAAGAGTGTTTTTTTCAGAAGTGATGTTACTGGTTAAGTAATCTGTGCGCCTTAACTTCAAATTTTGTTTTTAAAATTCTAATTTTGTTCTGTGACATCTCAGGCTGATTCTAGGGTAAGGCGGCGCCATTTAGCAAGCCTTGATGTTTTCTTGGAAACCTCCCGTCAGCAGATTACTCTTCTTCTAGAGTCTGAAAAGCCAGAATCCACACCACCTCCTCCACCTCCTCATCTGCAGAGTAATGGCAGTGGAGTATTTTTATACAAAAGCATAGAAGGTTCGATGCAGGCTTCCTTCAAGGGACCCAGATGTAGTTCAAGGGACCCAGATGTAGTTCAAGGGACCCAGATGTAGTTGTGACTCCATGCTCCATGAGGAGGAAAAAGGAAAGGATGATTCCTAATATTACATACACTGGTGTAATGGTTACCATACTGCGCTGGCGATCAGGTGATCCAGGTTCGAGCCCTGGCGAGCACAGTTGAAGAAGTGTCTTTGACCAGGAACTGCAATAACCTGAACGGTTCCTGAAATCGGCGAGTATCTACCTGAATGGCGAGAGGACACCTGTCATTGTACAGGGAAAAAAGGGATACTCATGTAAAATCAGTCTCATGTTAGACATATTAACCGGAGATTTCGACTTGAGTATTAGCGGAAAAAAAGAAAAAAGACATACACTGTAATAAATTACTTTTTAACAGTAGTTTTGTACAGCATAAATTGTTGACAGTTTTAAAATGCAAGAGACATTGAACACTCTATACTTTATTTAGCCATTTGTAGTTCCTGAGAGTCTCTGAAGAGACAAAGAAAAAAAATAAGATTACTACACCCTCAGGCATGTCATACAAGGCTACTAATGTGAGGTTGGGCATGAGGATGGCAACCTCATTGTGTCAAACAAGTTGCTACAGAAACCACTGCTACAAGAGCATGTGACTACTTGGTGCAGGCTTCCTGTCAGGGTCATGTGATCACTTGGTGCAGGCTTCCTGTCAGGGTCATGATGTGACTACTTGGTGCAGGCTTCCTGTCAGGGTCATGTGATCACTTGGTGCAGGCTTCCTGTCAGGGTCATGTGACTACTTGGTGCAGGGTCATGTGATCACTTGGTGCAGGCTTCCTGTCAGGGTCATGTGACTACTTGATGCAGGCTTCCTGTCAGGGTCATGTGACTACTTGTTGCAGGCTTCCTGTATGGGTACCAGTTACAGTGGTCGTTCCATGGACAAGGAAAATATTGATGATGGTGATACTTGATATGAAATAGTCAACAGCATTATTAGTGTCTTGCTGATATATGCAAACTAATATTGTCTTCTTCACGTACCACGCTGGCTGGTATAGGTGATCATGTCTTTCCACAACTTCCTGTCTCCAGTACTGTTTATCTACTTCTCTTGTTGACTTCTTTCCATGCCGGGACGTCAAAATGTCTAGTATCCTCTCTCTTTGTTGTCCTTTATCTTTTTTCTTTCAGTTTTTTCCTATTGTCGCAATAGATTTCAGTTTTTCCCTTCGGATAATGTCTTCAAAGAATGGGGATTCAATCAGTCAATACCCTTTAGCACCCCAAGGAGCATAGGCCTTCAACAAACACATGCCAGGTCTTCCTGTCCTGTGCCATCCGCTCAAGTTCTTTCCATGTTTTCCTCATCATTGTCTCTAGTTCTCTTCTCCGTGTGTTTTTTGGTCTACCTCTGCCTCTCTTTCCCTCGGGATTCCAGAACAAGGACTGCCTTATAAAGCTATCAGATAGTTTAAGAGACAAAGAAAATGGATTGCTCCCTTCTTATTATGAGTAATAAGCTTCCTTTCATCATCATCATCATCAGCAGACTTCAGCTCCCCAAGAAACATAGACCTTCATCAAACTTGTGCCAAGTCTTCCTGTCCTGTATCAAGTCTTCCTGTCCTGTGTCAAGTCTTCCTGTCCTGAGCCATCAACTCAGAGTCTTTCCATGTCTTTGTCATGCCCTTCACATCTGTCTCCAGTTATCTTCTCTTTGTGCTCCATTGTCCCACCCTACCTCTGTGAGATGTACCTATCTTCTGATATTTATAACACATTGTTTAATTGAATCTGTTTTACGTGCTTCAAACTTGTCCTGTTTAGTTTGATGGTGCATTCTGAAGAAGTCATTGTCTTTGAGACAACCATTCATTTTTTTGCTGTTTAGTTTAAGGTCTTTTTATATTTACTTTCTGTATTTTTTGTCAAGAATATATGAAACAAATTATTTGATGTGAGCTGTTTCAAAGACATTTTATCTGTGAATTTTTATTCAGCTTCTTTAATTCATTACCAGGTTAAACAAAGTTTTCTGACTGTATAAATTTTGTGTGAATACTTTGTGAAAGTGCCTCATTATGTAAAATAATTTGCTACTACAGAAACTACCGCTGTAAGAAAGCATGAATGGTTTGGTGCAGACTTCATGCTAGGGTCCTAGCTACAATGGTGAATTGCATGCTTCAAAAGAGGCAGTTCGCAAATTACGTAACGCAATTTTTTACATTTGAAGTGTAACCTTCCGGCCCTCCCCCCCTCCCCCCCCCCCCCCCCCCCCTTTTCCTGTTTGCGTTACGTAATTTGTGAACAGCCCCTAAGTAAGAAGAAGGCTGATAATGTCTGTGAAATACTCAGTTTCATTTTTGATCAGAATCAGCTTAATATGATTGATAATTCTTGCATTGTATTTTAAATTTTTTTTATATTCAATGTTTTGTTTTTCACTACAGTACACGGTAATTGATAAAGTCACTCCCTGTTTTTATATGTTTATATCATCATCATCATGTGAATCACGTTGCACTGTTTTGTTAGGCCTGTGGATATCATCTGTTCAATAAGCTAGAGATAGGAACTACCAATGAGTGTAACTGTGGCACCGATAAAATGGCTGGTGAACATTTGTTTTAAAGATGCCCAACGTATGAGGAACAGAGAAAGCAAATATGGCCATCACCAGTACAATTCCTGGAAACATTCTATGGAGATAAAGATAGCCTCAAGTTGACCACTGCTTTCTTTCAACACATTTAAGTAGACGTCTGAGAGTGTACGAAGAAGACAATGTTTATATCTTCACTTGTATCTTTTTTATATAAAAAAGGTAGTCCCGCATAGATACTGCTGTAGGGGAGTGGAAGTGGTTTGAGACTTCACCATGCTAGATCCAACATCGCGAGGTGGGGTGATTAGTTCCCTTCCTCACTGCCATTTTCCTTCCCTGACTTCTGACCAGGTACCCATTTACAGCTGGGTAGACTGGAGCGTATCGGTACCATGATTTGAACCCAGCACCCTTGCAGTGAGAGACCAGCGCTACAACCACTCTGTCAATCGGAGGCTCTGTATTTTTGATATACATGAAACAAGTGTCAAAACAAAAGAATTAACTGCCAGTTGACGTTGACTAAAAAGTTTTATTTTTTTAATTTCCAGAACCAAAATAAAATCTAAAATGACTGATAGATTGATGTTACAAAAGGGAGCAAAAACTGCTTCACCTTATGGCATACCTGTCAACCTCCAAATAAAAACCTGGACAAGTTTAAAAATCTGTACACAATACCAATAATAACCTTACAAACTAAAAAAAAATAAACACTTCACACAGAAGTATTGTAATACAGATGATGAATCGTTTAAAAATAGTAAAAACAAAACAAATTTACACATGTTTAGTTTAAAATTAACAACTGAATTTCTTTAATTTTGAATGTGCTACATTATATGTGAAACAGACATCTTTTATAATTTTTAAAATGTGAACATATGATTTAAAGTCTATGCAGCAGGTGTCCATGTTTATCTTACACGACGTCAGCCCCGGTCAGCTAGCATTCATTACTTAGATGCAGCCTCAGTCATTTGATTGAAGATGCTAAAAATATAATTTAAGCAAAAAAGATTTGATATGAATTATTCATTTCAATTGGATCAGACCATTTCTAAGAAAATGAAACAGATATATTTCTAATCGTACATGCAACAAAATAGACCTAATTTTGTAATCAAAACAGTTGATAGAAGCCTTGTATTTTAGATGCAATTTTTTAGACCAGCAACTAATTTTTATATCCACTTTTAGCAAGATACGATTTATTTCTTTTAAAACTAATAACAAATCATAGCTTGTTCATGCTTAAATCACGGGTTGATGGATTTGATAGGTTTTTTTTCGGAAAACACTTTTTTAAATCACGGGTTCATGAGATTTGATAGGTTGTTGTGGAAAACACATTTTAAATCATTGGATGATGGGATTTAGTAGGTTTTTTTGGGATGAAACACTTTTTAAATCACGAGTTGATGGAATTTGATAGTTTTTTTTTTCCGGAAAGCACTTTTTAACAATGTCGGGGATTGGAAAAAAAAGTAATTTTAAAGAGGACAAAACAGATGTACTGAAAAAAAAAACCTGTACAAACTGCTTGTACATCTGTACACTGACAAAAATTTAAAATTCCTGTACAGATTATCCCTGTCCTGTAAATGTTGACAGGTATGCTAATGAGGTCATTTGTTGAACAGGCTGAATCTCATGTTGAGCTGTAATAATAATGTGACATAGCATTTTATGTAGTGACAGTTAATTCTCTTTATTTTAACATTTGTTTCATTTAAATGAATTAGTAAGGAGTTAACTGATAAACATTTAAAAATAAGGAATGGCTTTTCAATCATGCTGTATATGTGCAAAGGGAGACAATTATTATCTAAGAACATAGATTATAATCGCAGTAGTAAGTGTTATGTTTATGTCTAAAAATTGCAGTTATTGTTTTATTTACCAAACAAGTAAATTTGGTACATCATGAATATTTTTGCTGAATAATTTCTGTTTTGTGATTTCAGTCAGTCAATCTGTACTTTTTTTAGCTCCCCTATGAGCATAGTCCTTCAACAAACACACGCCCCGCCCTCCTTTCACCTGCCATCATCTCAATGACTTTCCATGTCTCCCATCACCGTTTCATTTCTATCGCCACTTCTCTTCTCCATGTGTTCTTTTGGCCTGCCTCCACATCTCTTACCCTGGAGAGCTCAGAACAAGAACTACCTTGTAATGCTATCAACAAGTTTCCTCAATGTTGTATGTAATTTAGTTTGAGCCAAATACCTAAAATCACAGAAAAAAATCAGTCGTACAGAAATAACAAACAAACAAACAAAAACAAATAAACAAAAAACAATAGTAACAAATAATTGTAGACAATAGAAACGAGGAAGAAATTCTTGCAGTGTTTTGTAGAACAAGTTTGAAACGGTATAAGAAGATGACCAATGTGGAACTGATGACAAGAACCAGTCGAGTTCCAGTGAAACAAGAGGTGAGAAGACGATGCTGGGTGCTGGATAGGCCACATATTGAGGAAACTGCTTTACATGGCAGTGTTTGTTCTAGAATCTCCAGAACAAGAGAGGTACCCATACTTCCATGGATGCTGATGCCATAGCAATCAGCAGCCATAGTGTATAGTGATGTCTTGTAGGGCACCAACATACTCTGTCCCCTTCGCTCAATCTGTGGACATCCTTCAGACAGTGCCCCAGTTCTGGCTCATGTTTTTCATCTCAGCTTCCACAATTCTCTGCCAGGTTGTTGTTTGGTTTGCCTCTCTTGTGCCTTCCTTCTGGGGCCCATAGCATGACAGTTAATAGTGTGTGTTTACATATTATAAGAAAAGGTAGATGGGCACCTAAATACTCATGGAGAAAGGAACTGGTGACAGACATGAAAGTAATAAAGAAGATATGAAGAGACCTTGAAAGGATAGCACAAGACTGGAAGGCTTGGCATGAATTCAAAAGTTTAAGCCAACACTTCAGCAACAACACGAACAAGTCAACCAAAGCAAATATTTGTTGAATATTTTAGTTTCCTGTACTGTCGGCCATCTTATTGCAAACAGGGTTAGGGTTAAGGTTCATTCATTCATTACCCTCCGCTCCCATGGAGCATAGGCCTTCAACAAACACATGCTAAGTTCTCCTGTCACGTGCCATCATCTCAAGTTCACTCCATGTCCTCATCATTTTCACCTCTGTTTCCAGCTCTCTTCTCCTTGTGCTTCTTGGTCTACCTCTGCCTCTCTTGCCCTGGGGGTTCCAGAACAAGGACTGCCTTGTAATGCTATCAACAGGTTTCCTCAATGTGTGTCCTATCCATCGCCAGCGTCTTCTTCTCAGCTCTCTTCTCCTTGTGCTTCTTGGTCTACCTCTGCCTCTCTTGCCCTGGGGGTTCCAGAACAAGGACTGCCTTGTATGCTATCAACAGGTTTCCTCAGTGTGTGTCCTATCCATCGCCATCGTCTTCTTCTCATCTCTTGTTCCACTGGCACTTGTCTGGTTCTTGTCATCAGTTCCACATTGGTAACCTTGTCATACCATTTTAATCCTTCTATTCTACGTAAGCACCCTTTTATGAAAGTCTGTAGCTTTTTGGTTGTTGTTTTTGTTGTTCTTCATGTCTCAGGGCCATATAATAGTACTGACTTGATATTTTGAGTTGAAGATTCTTATTTTTGTGTTGGAGGTTTAAGGTAAGTAATGTAAAAGGGGTAAAAGGATCCCGTTACATGACCATTGAGGCAGATTGGGTATATGGTGTTAGGCCCATATTTTCTTGACCATCGGCACACTAGGGGTGATGTGGTCAGCATCATGTCGGGTTTATAGTTAGTGGGTAGCATATAAATTAAGAGTGTTGTTAAGGGTTTATTTAAAGCGAATATAATTATGTATTTAGGGTTAGGCAGAAACATAACTGCTAACTCGAACCTTAACAACCAAGGTTGCAACAAGATGACCATCTGCACATTAAACTGATTTGGGACCTAAGACGCGTCAACAGTGAGGAATGCAGTTAGCGACCCATAGCTAGACTGCTTGCGTCAGGGTCAGCGAACCAGAGCTGACCAAGATCCTACTCCACCTCCAAATGGTGGTCATGGAAACAGGCTGCATCACTGCAGTCTGGCTGAGTGAGTAGGGATCGAAGAGGGAAGGCTAACCCGGTCACAAAAATGCTGTGCTGAAGTAGGATGTGTCGGCCGAAAGGCGCAAATATCGCAGCTTTGCTGTAAACGGACACAACGCAACCAAACGTCCTTTTTCAGGACGAACAAAGAAAAAAGAAGAAACTGATTTTTAACGGCTAATAAATTCAGCTCAGCCATCCAAGACAGAAGTAGGTCTTTGTAAGGAGGTGTAGGACTCAACCTAAAGGAGTTTTGGCTTCTCTGTCAGCTTTGTTTTCTTCTAGGACTTGGAGAAGGGAACTGGAGGCAGACATGAAAGGGGAAAAATAAAACATGGAAAGACCTTGAACAGATGGCACAAGACAGGAAGACTTGGAGTGTACTCGTTGAAGACCTGTGCTCCACAGGGAACTGATAAGCAATGATCTCTGGACATGAGAGAATATTCCAGGCATGACATTTGACATTTTCCCACAATAACCAGTACCATTATCTTCTTCTCTGTTTTAGTATAAAACATTATAAATTACTGCCCCTGTAACCATCATCTTCTTGTTAGTATAAAACATTATAATTACTGCCTCTGTAACCATCATCTTCTTGTTAGTATAAAACATTATAATTACTGCCTCTGTAACCATCTTCTTCTTGTTAGTATAAAACATTATAATTACTGCCCCTGTATTCCATCATCTCTCTTGTTAGTATAAAACATTATAATTACTGCCTCTGTAACCATCATATTTCTTGTTAGTATAAAACATTATAATTACTACCTCTGTAACCATCACAACTTCTTGTTAGTATAAAACATTTTATAATTACTGCAGGAGGCTATAAAAAGTCCTCCATCGCAGGCCCAGCAAAACAATGTGGATAACAGAGATGGCCACTTGTTCTCTGTTAGCCTTCCAGGACCACTCGCACCCACTTCTATTCTCTTCAATTTGTATTTCCTTATCGGCTTCTACCTGCAGTCTTTTTTTCTCAGCTGCAATCCTCTTCCTCTCCTCTAGAGCTACTCGCTCATTCTCTCCTTTTCTAATTCTAACTCTCTATCCTCTTTCTCTCCCTGTAATTCTAACTCTCTCTGTTTCAAATCGATATCTTCTTTGATTTCTTTTTTATTTTTTTTTCTTTTCTTGTAATTCTTTATCTTCTTTCATCTTCTTCTCTTGTTATTCGTTTATCTTCTCTTTCATCTTCTCCTGTAATTCTAAACTCTCTTCTTCTGAACTCTAGCTCTTCAGGGCGAGCATGTTTTTCCTGCTTCTCAATCTTCTTCGTCCATAGCTTCTTGATTTTCCTCTGACTGGCATTCTGCCTTGGCAAAATCCATCAGTTCTTTCCCCAGTGTACCCACCTTCTTTGCCTATCAGAATGAAACCCTGCAAGTCCATGATGTAACACTCACAATACCCAATACTATATATAACTCTGCTCATTTCTGATACAGACTCTCACTAATCCACTAACTTACTCAATAACATGTGCACTAAACCACCCTCACTTCGCATATCAACACATACCTCTCTGCTTACCAAGTATGCAGTAATTGATATATGCATAGAAATTGGCACTGCTCAAAAGTACAACCATATGAATATACTGTATACAGAACCTACTTCACCACTCAACTCGGCATGACCGTCTCTTGCCTCTTGGCTTATGTCTACTTACTCTCTGATGTTTGGTCCTCCAGACCCACTTAGTCTCTGTGCTACACCTGAAAAGACCCTTATTATAGTCAATAGTTGTATCTCATTAGTCTGATAATACCCACCGGTACTATACCACTTCACAAACTGTAAGGATGGCACCGATCCGAAAAGTTGAACAATAAGTCAGCTTTTATACAACAGTATCTTAAATAGCACCCCACACTGGTGCTGTACTTTTTATGACAATATTTCAGTTTACCTAATTATGTTTACACATGGCAAAAAATGATTCACAGATGAGGAATACAAAAACTAAAACTCCACGATAATTAACATTCATGACGAAATAAGAAGACAGACAAAGTATGAGGCAGAGTTAGACTTGAAATCTATGAATGCTGTGGATCTGACAACGTACGAACACAAGGGGGATACACGTTAACGTATTTTACAATATTAGCAAGAAGGAACGAGAGATATACACAACCTTAAACACGACAATAGAATTACTGAATTTACCCGACAACGTAAATTACAAAACCACCACCAGTACAAACCTAACCGAAATTTACTGTGCTTTGGAATGTGTCAAAGAACAACCTCCTATAGGCGCTGTACCCAGTGGTCCGAAACATTATCGTGGAAAAACACTCCACGGTGTTAAAACCGACTTCAGTGTGGATTTTATGATAAATAACTAAGGCCTCGTTATTTTTGAAGTTTACGCCCACACAGCAATGGCCTGACAATACAGAAATATATCATCCTTCTACAGGTACTTCACCCTTTAATCTTATGCACAACACATTAAGGACTCACATTGGGGGGGCCAATATCACGCATGAAAAAATACAATAAAGAAAATTCCAATGTTACAACTTGCTTCACTAAACTTAATGTACATCAGTTATCATAATTATACAAGATGCGACTTACACTTGAAGACACTGCAATGACTATCGCTCACCTTGGGCGGCCATAAACTGTGAAAAAGAAGATACTCAAATCGTTGTCAACTTATAAAATTCACGCCTGCCTGACAGTTGTAACAATTCTAGACACTATCAAACTGTACTAGAAATAACCACATAGCAATCCACCACGGAACCGAAATAATGGGCATAAACCAATAGTCCATAACAAAGAACTTCTCACAGACTAACTTGCTGGCAAAGGGAATATTCTATCTGGTCCTACTCGGACACATGGGCTAGAATTTCTCAACTCAACTCCATTTCGGTCGCGCCTGAAATTTCCCGGCCTAACCTGTAGTCACATGACTTCCCGGTTTCTGATAATACCCGGTGTTATTGTCCATCTAATACTTTTTCGTACAAACGATGCACTGCGAAATAGCGCTTGTGACAGAATGTTTAAGTAGGGGCAGTCGCAGGAATACCCGTCTGCCTGGCCCCACCACTAAACACCACGCAGCCTCGCCCTAGAAGGGAATCAGTCTAAAACCCAATCTTCTTCCCACAAGTAAGAAAATGAAAGAATTAAACACTTCCGGCCATCCACTTTTGAACTCACACAAAATATAATATAAACACACCGCGGACTAGAACAACAAACTAACACGTTACAATTGTAGGTGCTGAGAGCTGTCACCCAAACTAGCCCAACAACTAGATCATGCAAACCAAAATCAAACTAAAAATAACATTCATGCAATTAATAACATGCTACTATAACTATATTCATCTATGGATATAACTTTGACCCCAAGTGAAAGGAAATTAGAGTGAAGATCCCACGTAACAACTTACCCATATGAAGTCAATTAGAGTAAGTCTCTTCAAAGAAAGTGGAGAAAAAGAAACAAAACAAAAAACAAGGAATACCGCAAGGAAAGACGTTGTAAAAACGAAAGAGAAAAAATTGCTTTATCGCTATTTACTAACCTAACACGACCCCCAGGACATAAATGTCACTAAACTAGAAGAACAGGCTGTACGCTTGATTTTACCCGTGGATAGATAGAAAGGAAGACGGGAATTAAAGGAAGAAAGAAAAACAAGAAATGAAAAAAAAAAATTACAACAAATCACCGTTACACAGATATTTAAAACAAAAACTTAAATGACGATCAGCGGATGCACCTACCACGTAGCTCCTCAGATAACAGATGATTGTAGATGAAAAACAGCACAAACCCTAGTCTTTACAAAACCGCATCCAAACAGTAAACAAAGTCTTCTCAGTGTTATTCATAGCATATCCACAGCAAGGATACGACCGTAGACGCAATAATGATCATGGTGACAAGACTTCTTTCCACTAGTTATACATGCCCGATAATAACGGACCAGTCTTTTTTGGCTCTAGTGATGCGTAAAATATATAAGCGCAGTTCAACACACTCCATCACTTCAGGAACCTGCAGCATTCATCTTCAGAACAGTTTATTACCAGGACCACACAGGATCAGCAGACTTCAGGAAACTGGCATCCCATCAAAAACGGTACTGGTACCCCGATCGAGGCATTGGAAGACTCCTTGAAAGGCACATCGGTATGGCATGATGACGTCGGAATTCGGTAGGAACGCAGAAGAGTATGTTCCCAGGTAGGTAGAGCAGTACGGACGATGACATACTGAGTTGGAATGGATACGTGACATCAACGGTTGCGATGATCTAGGAACAACCTCACATATGGGTAGTTGCATTTACCAAAATACCAAGAGGACTTGTCACCCCTGAGATGCCACCACCACTATCGACCACTACCAATACCAACCAAATACGGACGTTACTTAATCTCCTCTGCTGAACTCAGTCAAGCAACCAGGAGCCCGAAAAAGATGCCCACCACCATATTGACATACCATACCAACGAATACTGACGTACTAATCCTCACTGCTCGACATCAGTCAAGCACTGGAGCCGAAATACTCACACCAACCACACAAAGAAATTCTAGTCTCCTATGCCGGACACCACAGTCAGGACAGAAAGCACCCATTAGCCCTACAAGGGCCAACTATATTGTCACCTTGCAACAACTATCTCCGTGCTCCATCTGGACACCAACGTCTAGCACTAACCTACAAAGTACGCCTTGTAATATATCATATTGTGATGTCGATCGCCAGCTAAACTTTACTCTACTCCTTGTAGCACCTCCTATCCATACTGGAAAACCTAGCACA
>JAMPIV010009974.1:0-12500 GCA_024509875.1 Oreohelix idahoensis | reverse complement strand
GGAAAACATCATTTGGATCAGTGAGCAGTAAGATTGCCACCCCATTCTCATCCGGTCACACTCATGAACTTAGTTGTGTCACCATGACCAAAGCCCTCACATCAACTTCGAGGTGGTACCGTTCCCGTCCACTCCCCCGGCCACATAACTTGATTTGGTGCCGGTGTTGAATCCACTCGTACTGCCGTTTTACGATGGAGTTCAGCTACTGGATTGGGTGCCCGGGACCAGCTCGGAAACGGGGTTTGTTGTATGAATGGATTCTACCCATTCAACAGCTAGAGCATCAGGATGGTGGGTGCAAAAGAAAAACAAACCACCTCGTCAAACTTCAGTTGCACACAGCAACAACAGCGGCGGAATAGCACACTGTACAGTCCTCAATAAAAGACACTGGTCGAATTGCAGTAAAACGTGAGCAATGGAACAAACAAGAATTGAGTTTGATATAATTAATGGTACCAGTGACCAACAAAGATTGATGTATACGACAGAAAATGAACGAAGAGTATAATAAGCCAGTATCAAAAGGGGAGTAAAAAACCTTTAACATCGTTATCAGTCCTGTGCCACCGCTGAGGTGTCATAGCCCGCCACATGAGGACTGTTCGCACGAGCCACGCCCCGTGACGCGCGGTTGCTGAGGTTCCCGCCGGTAGCCATGTGCCTCGTTTCCCATCTCGTCGTTCGCCGCACAAGGATTGATGGTACCGCCTAGTAAGCCACACAACTCCTGTCATACCGCTCGTGCCCCCCCCGTTCACCGCTCTCTGATCCCACGTAGTTGCCTCACATCCCCCCCCCCTGTGCACCTCGCGGCGAAGACTTCCGCTTTTCCGCCGCTGGGCACCCTCTCTCTACCCCGCTTTTTCCTCCCTCAGTTCATCGCTCTTCTGACCCCGCGTTTCGGTGTCCTCCTGATGGAGTAGTGGCCTCCGCCTCCCTCCGACCTTGATACAGAACATGAGGCTGACTCTTCAGATGTTGAACATTCTCTTTTTCTCTCCCCGGGTTATTTTCCCTACCGCCCCGCACAACCTTGAGACAGAACATGAGCCTGCACTCTTCAGTATGTGTAAGCTCTCTTCTCCTGAGGGTTAGTTTTCCTCCTCCGCCTCTGCCCGCCCGACCTTGATACAGAACATGAGACTGACGCTGCAGTATGGGGGACACCAGTCTCTTCTCCTTATGTGTATTTTCCCTCCGCCGCCCCTCCGACTTGATACAGGACAAGAAAAGTACCCACTGGAACAATAGAATCAGAAGTCGATTCGTCAAGGGGAGGATAAGTATGGTGGGCCCCCGACCGAAATGGGATATCAGTCGGGGAGCTCGAGCTTATAACGGAAGCGAAACGAAGGCCGTAGAATTGTATGGGCCGAAAAATGAGTTTATGTGCTGACCTTTCCCCCGATTATTGCGTCTTGTGTTATTGGACCGGAGGTTCCGCGTTTCCTCACTAGCTACGTTTTTCCTCCCTCTTAGACTTCGTCATCCAAGTCCATTTACGGATGCTGTTTGCCCGTTTCCGAATCCTAAGCCTCCCTGTCACATACGGGCGCCCAGGTACGGAACCCGGGTGCGCGTCGCGCCCGTGGTTCTGTTCAGCTCGCCTTACCGTATGTCCCGCTCACGCCACCTCTACCCTCCCCCTGTCACACCGCCGTCCCGTAGAATGTCGTGTGTTCCCTCAGGATACTCATTAACCAGTCCGCAGGCCTCCACCCCGACCCTCCCGTGGTTTCCCGTATCCATGCCAGTGTTCCGACATCCACAACCTACACAGGTACGATCCTACGCCTGTTATGGTTAAGCCATTGTAAGAGTGAAACCAAGGAACAGTTTGCAAAGTGGTTTACTATTGGAACTGCTCGAACACTTACCAGCCCAGATGCAGTCTCGCCGGTCAGGTGGACATTTCCTGCCCCGGCTATTATTGTTTAGGCAGGATTCACCCTGCGTCGCGTTCTGTCCGATGGCAGGGCTCCTACACATTACCCCGTCCTGCTAATGCTTAGCCTGATGCGACCTTGGATGTCCAATCGTACGCAAGCCTGGAACTTCTGGGTTACACACTTGATTACGCACATGTCCAGGTCAGAGAGAAGTACAACACCATTATTTATGGAGACTGTAAATTTTCGGCCGCAAGAAAGAACATTGCCCGAATCGACAGAACATGAACAGGTCCCTCACGACAATCATTTCGACCAACCTCTGCTGATGGAGATCCACCAACCTCAGAAATCGCTGCAGTCCCTGATATATTGTAGTGATGAGGTCCCTTTACAACGCTTTAGCGTCATGAATGCACAATTATTTGACTAATAAGAGTGGTCCATCGTGTATGCCCCTATGGTGAGTTTTGTGGTTGTGTGGCGCTTTCCTGGGTTTCGTGGGGCCCATGTTTGTCCTGGCATTAGATTTGAACCCTAGTTTTTTAAGGTTTACATCGGGCGGTGGTGAACATATTAAAGTGATTAACGAATGGTCATCTGGCACTCCGCCACTAAGTGCTGGCATCATGCTCATGTTATTTATGATGATGACACCAGATGGTGCTGTAAGAGTGTTTGCATGTCTGTCATTGTGTCACCGACACTCATACAGGGATTTAATCTATTTGCCCATATCTGAGATATTCTATAACATGGTCCTTTGGATTACCATGTTGTCCATTCATGCAGTGTTCGGTTTTTAGTGTAGAACCGGCGAATCTGTTTATTATGAACGGGTGACCCATTTTTGCCCAGAATTTGCCACCCCAAGGGGTGGGTGCGATTTCATTTGTTCCATTCATAGGTGCAGCAACCCCGTTCAGTGAGTGTAGGGTGACAAGCCAGGGTTGGGCATCCGCATAATGGGATGTGCTTTTACCGCCATATTGATATATATATATTTTTTGTCTTGTTTGGTGCCTTGTTGTTGTTCCGTGCGACGTGAACGCGCTGGTCATGTTTATGTTATGTTTGATGATTTCGCATTCAAGGTGAGTAGTATTACTTGGAGACTATAAACCCTAAGCGTGTGGGTTGGGTGCGTGGATGAGTGTGAGTGACTGGTTCTATGGTGCCCTGAGAGGGTGGTTTGTGGCCACGTAAGGATACACACCTAATTGGACGACTGTACCGTATCAGAGGTTGTGGTTGTGGTGTCCAGGGCCCTCGGTTATGGTATTGCCATCAGGCCTACCGTCAGGGTGCTGGTTGTGTGTGAATGGTTAAGCGGTGTGAGGTCTGTTTCCATTAGGCAGCGATGGTTGAAGGGTAGGCCGTTCGACTATGAGTGATGGGGTACTGGTTTGCCCTATTTGGTGTGGGTTTGGGAGAGTGTGAGTAATAGGGTTGGAGCTAGGGAATATTGTGTGGCGCCTACGGAGTGACACCTAGTGCCCGCCGCGTAATGGGTCTGTACGTCGGTGACGGCGGTGGATCTCAATGGGTCGGCAACATAATTATAGGGAGGTTTGATGACGGACAAAGAGTGGGTCTACGATAGTAGTTGAGTCGGGGCGAGGTATGTATGATAATACGAGTCTCTAAGCCTTGAGGTGAGTGAAAATGAAAGTTAAGAAATGATAGGCTCGTACGTGGGGTAAATATGCCCTGTAGGTAACGGTAGGGAGGGGTGGGAGAGAAAGGGTGAAGGGATGGGTTTGTGAGGCTACGAGACGTTGCGAGGATGTGGTTGCTGGGGGTTTGGGGACCAGCAGGGTATGGCGTTGTGGCGGTGTGGTATTGGGCGTGGATGAACGTGGGGGCGTATATTACCAAAGAAGCACTGGATTAGGAAACTACGGTGGAAAGTATGGTGCACTTCAGGGTCAGATACTTGAATAATGGGGTACAATGAGCTATTGGGTAATCTAGCTGTTAACTTTGTTCCGTACGTCAGTAGGAAGTTATGTGTTGATAGCAGGTAATAGAGTAAAAGAATTGTACATGATTTGCGGACACATGGCAGCCTAGATCTTATTCAAAGTGACGAGTCGCCTAAAGATGCACCTGGGGGGTAATGCATATGCCATAATCTCCCCATCTCTGGCAATACTTCGCCAGAAACTATCTGATGAACTAGTGAGATAAAAGTTCAACCCCATGCTCACACTGGCTCACGAACTGGTCGTGGTCCACAGAGGTCCAAGCCCGGCACATCGAACTTGATGTGGTACTGTTACCCGTCCACGCCCCCGGCCATAATCTTGATATGGGGTGCCGGTGACCAGTCGCGTAACGCCGAACTGCCGGGGAACGATGAGTCAGCTACTTGTCTGGTGGTACCCTCGGCCACTCGGTTACTGTGGGTGATGTAATGATGGTTGCTACTCCATTCAACAGCTAAAGCACATTGGATTGGTGTGTGTGCAATAGAAAAACCACCTCGTCAACTACATTTGCGTCAAGCTATCAAACAGCTGGCTGGAAGAGTGCACACTGGAACATCTCTTAAATAGACACGGGTCGCAGGTCCCAGGGAGAAAACGTTTGCAATGTAATCAAATCAAGGAAAGATAGTGGAAATATAGTTTGTTTAACCATGACCAACAAAGAGTTATGGTAACGACTGAAAATGGTCGAAGATGTAGATTAAAGACTGGTAACTACAGGGGAATAATCCTTGAACAGTACGTGATCATGCCTTCCAACCGCTGAGGTCAGATCCCGCCACAGGAGCGGACGCACTGTATCCTCGCCCTGAATCCTCGTTTGGCTGAGTGTCCCCCCGTACTGCCAGCATCTGTGCAGCGGCGCCGCCAGCAGGAGAGTATTGATCCGCCTATTCGCTTACTTACAACTCCTTCATTCCCCCCGTCTCCCCCTTTCCCACCTCTCGTCTGAGCCCACGTTGGCCGCCCGCCGGGTGCTACTCTCGCTGCGGACGCAGATTTTGCTTCCCCTCTGGCACCGCGCTCAGAGTCAGACCCCGCTGGGCCGCCAGCGGTTCATCTCTCCTCGGACCCCGCCTTGGCCTCCTTGAGGGTGAGGTGCCTCCGCCGCCCGCCGACAGGGATACAGAACACGAGCTGACGCTCAGATGTGATCCGTCGCTTGCCCCCCTTTTGTTGGCCGCCGCCGCCCACCCGACCGGGATACAGATCTTATCCGGACCATCTTCTATGTGAATCGCTCGGCTCCTTATGGGTTTATTTGCCGCCCCTCCCTCCGAACCTTATACAAAAATGAGACGACTCTGCAGAGGTTGACACCCTGCGCGGGTCTCCTTAGGGGTTTTCTTCCTCCGCCTCCCTCCGACCTGGATACAGTACAAGATAGGAACCAGCTGACTAGAATCAATATAGCGATGCGTCCAAGTGGGAGGATAGGAGTGTTGGGCCCGTCGAAATTGGGAGACAGGTCGGATGAGCTCCGGCTTATAACGACGACGAGCCGTAAATGGTGGGCCTAAAATGTGAGTAAGTCGTGACGCGGCCCCCGAGTAGGCTTGCTGTTGAGATTGGACCTATGGCTCGTCCCTCTTACTCGTGTTCTCGTTAGACGTCGTCTGCCAAAATTCAAGTACGGATGTCTGGTCCCGGCCGTAATGCCCCGTCACACCACGGTCGCCCATGGACGAACCCTTTTTGTGCGGTCGCGCCCGTGGTTCTGTTCGGCTCCCCTTACCGGATCCCGCCGCCAACTCTCCCTCCCCTGTCACACCTCCGGCCCGTTAAGGCGGGTTTCCCTCCGGAGCGCATAAAACAGTCCGCAGCCGCCACCCCGTCCCTTCCCGGTGGCCCGATGCCCATCCAGTGTGCCCTGTCCTACTATCCCAACCTACAGTACGAGCCTCGCCTGTGTGTTGTTAGCCATTGAAAGATTGGGAATCAATGAACATTTTGCAAAAGGGTTAACAATTTTAACTGCACTTAACGTCCAGATGCCTCGCCCGTCTGGTTAACAGTTGCCGGCCCTGCCTTTTATTTTTATAGCAGAAGTCGACCTGCTTCGCGTGGCTTTATCCGATGCAAGCGCCTACTCAATACCCCGCCGGCGGTAAGTGCGTGGATCTGATGCTACATTGAAGCCAAATACGTACGCTGCCGTGAACAGCGGGTTACACAAACTGTACCACAGGTCCTGTTTGTCAATGAGAAGGACTAACAACCATTATTATGAGACGGTACATGGTCGGCCGCAAGAAACTGGCCGATGCTTCCAGACTTGATCAGGTCCCTCACGACATAAGGGTCGACCACTGCGTATGGAGAGCCTCAAACTTGCAGAAAGGATCTCGCTTCCCCTATATATTTGTTATGTAGTTCCCTTTTACACAGCTTAGCGTCATTGTCCACAAGAGTGGGACTAATTAAAGTTGTGACATCTGGTTTGCCCCCTAAGAATTTTTTTGTTTGTTTGTTGTTGTCTTGCTGGGTGTTTCGGGTGCCATTTTGCGGCATAGATTTTTACCCTATGTAGTGTTAAGGTTTACTTCGGTCGGGGTAACCAAATAAAATATTAACTATTTACAGCTCAACGCCGCCACGAAGCTGGCAAGCATTCTCGATTTATTAGAGGAGGACACCTTATTGCAGGATGAGGTGCTGGTGTCAGTCATTGGGTACACCGACACCTGACATGTGATGGTTACGATAGGCCGCTAATATATATAGTCGATACCATTGGCCAAGGGGGACCAGTGCTCCAGCCATTCCATTTTTCAGTTATATGGAGGTATAAACCGGCGTAGCATTTGAGTAGGAATGAGACTTACCCCAGTTTGCCCATACGGTGCCCACCTAGTTGGGTGGTGCTAGTTCCGTGTTCCATGTCAGATTTTGTTCAATCCACCCCACTTTGCATGAAGTGTTGTGACATGCCATTGTGGGCAGCCGCCATTGGATGTGCAATCCGCCAGATATATATTAGTTTTTTTTTGTCTTTGTTGCCAAGTGTTTTTCCTTGGCGACCGTATCTCGCTTGTAGGGTATTTTAGTTGGATGATTCGCACAAGTGTAAGATATTGATGGTACTATAAACCCATAAACGTTTTGTTAGGTCGGTGAGGAGTGTTAGTTACTGTCGAAGTTGCACATGATAGTTTTTGTGCCACGTATTATACTATATGTAGCGACCTTTAACCGCCATTGTTTTGGGGGGTTTTGTTTGGTGTGGTGTTCCATGTGTCCCGCGTTTAAGGTTATGTCAGCAGTCCCTACCCCTTCAGGAGCGAGGTTGGGGTGTGGAAATGTTAATGGGGTATTTGCATCCATGATTCCATCTATTGTTGTATTGGTGTCCCGTCGGACATGATGTAGGGTGGGAGAAAATGAACCCAAGAGGTTTGTTGTTTAGAGTATGGTAAGTTTTTTCTAGGAAATAATGGGTCTCCTAACGATACTCTTTATGGCCCCGGGCGTAATGTGACAGGGACGGACGGTTACGGCGGAGGAACACGATGGCTGCTCACCAATAAGTAAAAAATAGTTTGTAGGGTAAGAATAACTGACAATTTTAACACTAAGTAGGGAGCGTGTCTTGGTATTGTAAATAAACACTATCACAATTCCTTTGAGGATTTAATGAAATGGTTTAAAATTACGCTTTCGATCTTGGGTAGAATTGCCCAGTAGGTAGGACGGAAGTGATGGGTTTGAGAAAGGGGGTTAAGTAGTTGGTTAAGCACGAGACGAGCGAGCAGTGATTGGGGGTGTGGGACCATCTTGAAGTTTCTATGGCGGTGTGTTATTTCTTGGGATGACTGTTTGGATACCACAGATGCCAATGTTTTTTTGAAGCTATAGAATTGTCAGAGTGTGCAGAGACTGAAATAAAGGTGTTCCCCACTGATCAGAGTTAAATCCAGCTTGGAACGGTAGTTCCTGAAACGTCATAGGAAGTGTCGTTTGTTTACAAATCACGTAATTGAAGAAAGAAAATGTTACCATAGTTGTCGACGATCAGTGCAACCTAGAAACATTAAACACAGTTACGGACTCGCAAAAGAGAACCACCGTGTGTAAATTATCCTTATTCTGTTATTCACCATCTCTGATCAATCGCCATAAAACAACAGATAAACATGGATCAAAGATTCCGCGCCCATTCTCACCCTGTATCACAACTATGAACTTATTTTGTCAACCGAGACCAAGCCCAGTCACATCTTAACTTTGATTTGTCCAGGGTCCCTCCACTCCCTCCGCCAACTGGATAGCTTGAATGTGACTGCCCTGTTTGACCAATCTACGGATACTGGCTTGTTATGATGAACGTCACCCAATTTCAACTGGATGCTTGTGCCCGGACCAGCTCGTAACTGATTTATTAATGTTGTCAGAAATGCACAAAACCATCTGTTCAAACAACAAGTATTGTGTGCACAACAACTAACCACCTGTGCTACAAGAATTGTCAACAACATAGAATACAGTCATCAATAATATGACACTTCTCGAACATTTTAAATGTCGAAAAGTTTACATTCACAGTATAATGAGAGTCATTAGCAATGTGATCAAACAATGCCAAATTAAGAGTGGATTTACGAAATATTGGTTACCATGCACGTCAATAAAACAGAAGATTCTTGTATCAGACAGAACATGGAACTAAGAAGCATATAATAAAGCCAGATAGACACAGCACGTGAGAAGAACTTTTAGACAGACGTTTAACATTCCTGAAGTACCAATAGCTGAGGTGCATAATCCCTCCTAGCCGTGACTGTTACTCACGTATCCACTCCTTGATGCTCGCATTGGCTGAGTTACCCACGCCGTTAACTCCATGCCACCCACACAAATGCTTCGCCTCTGACCTTGCACTGGATATTTATTGAAACCTCGCTATTACTGCCACAACTCTCTGTTCCTTCACCTCCCGGTTCCTCCCCCCCGTGCACCGCTCGTCGACAGCTCCCCGCTGTCTCTCCCCCGGGTTCATCCTCTCTTCGATCAGCACTTTTCACTCCCTCTGTAGCACAACTCTCTGCAAAACCCCGCTTTCCTCCCTCTATTCACGTTCTTCAACCCGCCCTCGTAGCCTCCTCTGTCGTCGCTCTTCAACCCGCTGTTTCCTCTGACGCCTCTGTTCCATCCGCCTGCTTCCACCTTGAGACTGAACACTGACTGACTCGTCAGATGTTGAACCATCACTGTCCCCCCCGGGTAATTTTTACGCTCCGCTCTCGGGCACCGACCTTTGAATACAGAACCTGAGTCCCGGACTTTGCAGAGGTTGAACCATTCTACTTCCCTCGCCTTAATCAGATATTTTTTTTCCTCCGCACTCCCTCCAGACACTGGATACAGTAACATGAAATGACGATTCTACTCTCAAGGTTTAAACCTCCCTCTTTTCTCTCTTATGGTTATTTTGGCCAAACCGCCTTCCCTCCGACCTATAGATTAGTTCAAAGGAATAGCAGAATCCTGGACAGAGAACAAATTCAGATTCGATTAAGTGGGACCTTCACTTGATGGGCCCCGACTTAATGGGGATACTAGGCGATCAGCGCTCCAGAGTCCCACGGTCGACTTAGGCTTCTTGAATGACTCCCCAATAATAATCTAGGGATCTGGACTCTATCCCCCGATATATCTTCTTTTGATAGATGGAAACCTGAATGTTGTTCCTTCTTCCACCTCCAATCAGTTTTCTCTTTAAGACGTCGTTCATCCAAAATTCATTTACGATTTTCTGTTGCCCGTCCTAAGCCCCTTCACCAGGGGTCCGCCCATGTACATAACCCGTTTTTCGTCGGCTCCCCCCCGGGGTCTGTTCAGCTCCTGGATGAATAATTAATGAACAAGAGTCTCCTTAATATCTTAATTAACTAATTCGTTTATATAATATAACCTTAATTAAAAAATGATAATAAAACAACATCTCCTTAATAACCGGGGTATAAAAGGTCCCCTCCGCCTACCACCTCTCCCTCCCCCCTGTCAACGCACAACCTCCGGCCCCGTAGAGTTTGCGATGGTGCCCTCCGATTAACCTCATTTCCAGTCCGCACCCATCCAACCCCGACCACGCCCCTTGTTGTCCCGTAAATTCCAGGCCAGTGTGTCCGACATCCCAACCTACACAGAACGAGCCTCGCCCTGGTATTGAAGCCAGGAATAAATTGGGAAACAATTAACATATTTGCAAAGATGTGGACAAATGAAGAACAGCCCCTCCCCACCCCCCCCCACCTCGCCGCCCCCCCCCCTACCCCCCCGCGCCACCCCCCCCCCCCCTCTCACCCCTCATCCAAGCCCCCCCCCGCACTTGCCACTGCGGGAACTGGCTGCCCCCGCCCCCGCCCAACTTAATGATACCACCACAACTTACCTCTACTAACCGCTCCCAGATGCCTCCTCCCCCGTCAGGTTGACATTTCCCAGGCCCGGCTATTATTTTTAGCATGGAAGTCCGAACCCTGCGCTCGCCCCTCTTCGCTCTTTACCAGAACTCTCGTTGTCCTTCCGATGCAGGGGTCCCTACACAATACCCCTCCTGCTGAATTGCTTGATCCTGATGCTAGAAACCCAATACGCTTACTACCTTGAAAAAAATAAAAAAAAAAAAAAAAAAAAAAAAGGGGCGTCTAAAACAAATCCCCCAAAAAAATTAAATGATAATAGAATGTTGTTAGTCGTCATACAATATCCAACAAAGGTAAAAAATCTACAAATAAACACCAGAATAGTTTTAACACTATAAAATGGCCCTACCCACACCCCACCCCCCCAACCCCCCCAACCCCCCCAAACCATACCAGCCCATGCTGCCCCCCCCAAAGCACCGCGCACCACATCCCGCAGTCCAACACCCAGACCACTCCCACCCCCCCAACCCCCGCTTCCCCCCCCACTCCAGCCAATCCCCCGCCTAACCTCCCTAAACCAAAACTTTCCTACCACATCTCCCCGCCCCCCCACAACATCAGCCCACTCCGATTCACATCCCCACACACATAAAAATCCCAAATCTAAACGCTGCCCCTACCTCCACGACCGCTCCCCGTTAGCCATTCCCCGGGCACGCCCCCTCCCCTCTTCCCCGTGAGCGGGGGGATCGGGGAGGCGGCGGCTCCCACAAATTCCGGCGCCGACATCACCCCCCGCCCCCCATCCTAATCCCCAGCCGTGACTGGACCCTACTCCGCCCAGGGGAGTCCAACACTACGACACAAAGAAACAGTAACAGTACCCCCTGATAAACGGGTAGCCAAGGTGTAGGCAATATAAATCACACCGGGCTCCCTGGCAATGATCACCGACCTCTAGTGCCCGAAGCGCACCCGCATGGGGAGCTCCAACACACACACACAAGCAAAAACGTATTAAAATCAACACAAAACAACGACATTTAGAAGCAACTCTATAACCGCATAATATAGAACAACACCGGGACACACAGAAGGGCACGCCACCTAACTACTCCAACCCCCACCACTCGCAGACTGTCACGCCGTGGACTCCGCACCACCAAATCAACGACCCCTATCCCCCCCTCTCCCCAACCCACCGACCGCCCCCGGCTCCCACCCTGCCACGTCTATACTTTGGAAGCTTCTCTTGTGGATTGTTTTCTTATACCACCCATCCACACCAACCCCACCCTACCGCGCCCCTGGGCCAACGGCCTCCGCACTCTCCCCACCCCGCCAAAACCGCCCCCCCCGCCGGGGCTACATCTCCCCCCACTTGGTTTGTTCCGTATACAACCCAGGACCACACTGCCCCCCTCGTTAATGGTCCAGCCCACCCCAGCCACTATGAGGAGCCCCCCAAACCCCAATCATCCAGCCCATTCACATATCCCTGTCCCCCCCACCACAACCAGATCCAACAACATTTGGTTTTTGTTATATGTTTTGTGCTTTCTTCTTATGGATTTATTTCGGTGATTATTAAATATTTAAGCATTTTTTTTGGTGATCCTTTTATCAGAAATCAATGTTTCTTTTTCTAGCCTAGTTGCATGAACATAGTTAATAGAAACTTAAGTAATTGAAAGCAATCTAAACACTATCCCCGTACAACAATACATGCAAACACTTAAAGAAAAACAACAAAAAATCCATAAACTCACAAACTTTCTAATACCTTTTTCTTAACTTTTTTAGTTTTTAAAGTTATTCTATTTATTTACACACGCTTATTTTTTTTGTATATGACTACCCTAGTTTTTTCATACGAACTTCTCCATGCGCCTTTTTTTTTGTTTAACGCGTAATCACATTTCCCGGTACGAGTCTTTTTATGAACTTTAAGTATGTATAAAATCCATTTTCCTTTATTAAAATTATCTATTTTTTTTTTTATATACCTCTTCACGAGGGGGGTGGGTGGGCCCAAGAAATCAGCTAACCACCCAACACCCCCCCCCCCAACCCGACAAAGCTTTCCTCGATACCCCACCAATCCTCCCCCCCCGCACACCGCTCCCAACCCCCGCCACCACACGCCACCGCCACCACTCTTCCACCCCACCCCCTTTTCCAACCCCTCAACCACCGACTCCCCCCCAATGCGGCCCCCTTAAAGTTTCCCCCCTACCCCCCTCTTC
>JAMPIV010009973.1:0-10422 GCA_024509875.1 Oreohelix idahoensis | reverse complement strand
TAGACGTGATACCGAGAGCTGTACTATCTGCATTTGGTTTGTGGATTCCAGATTTTTGCGTTGGCTCAGTCTGCACTGCGTCGTCGAAGCTTAACTTGGCGGTTGACAAAACATAGGGCGGTTTTGTTTCAGGACGGGGTTGACGATTCAGTTGGCTAGATGTATTACAGGAAAACCCTCTAGATCGAAGAGTAAGAGTAATATGGGACTTTCTTCGCCCTGATATCTGAAGTCCTTGCTCTAGCGAGTCACGGTGTAGTTACGGTTTCGGTGGTAAATTTTTTTTTGTGGTATAAACGGGGGGGTAGGGAAATTGCTTTTTTTTTTTAATCTAATTTAGGTTGTCTGATTGACTTAGTTTGGGGAGCGGAGAGTTGGGGGTGGATATGGGACTGGGCGTGGGTGGGAGTGGTGTGGGGCTTGGGGGGGAGTGGTTAATGGGAAGAAGGGGGAAGGTTTTTTGTGAATTGGCTTGATTTATAGGTAACGAAAAAAAGATGTGGAGGTTTGTGCAGGGGATAAAAATGGGTAAGTGGGATATGGTTTGGGGAGGTATGAATTCTTTGAAGTAGAAGCAGCGTAGAAAATTTGAGATATGTATTGCGTTTAAGTTATGAGCTGTGTGTGTATGGCGGGGTATTTTGTTGTGGAAGAGTGGATGCCGGTATTTATGGTTTAGGATTAGGGTCTGTTTATGTGGTAATGAGATGGGGAGGTACTATATATGTTTGAAAGTGTGGGCAAATACCAGAGGGGGTTCTTGTAGTGGATGACTCTTCACCTTCCTTGCTGTTCTTTGTTTTGGCTTAAGGGGATGGACGTGTTATATTACAGTTGTGGCTAGATCATAAGACTTTTTTTGATTTTCTATGCCTCGGTTGACTGCTTTCTGTGAAGAAAGTTTATTGAATTGTGACCTTGCCAACTCATCTAAGGGGTAAGATTAATAAATGAATCCTCCCTGGGCAACTACTTGTACGATCTTTTGAGCTGATTTTTGGACTATTATAAGGGGGTAGACTGAGAAAGTGTTGGGCCTGTAAGGGTTGGTAAGGATGAGATCAGTGGAATGGTTCTAAAGCTCCGTAGAACACATCCTCACCTGACATTATCTTACAGAAAACTGACACGTTAATTTTGCCCGACTGTTACGGGCCGGTATTGTTATTTAACGCCGTCTGCTCTAAAGATAGTTTGCGATACGATGCTAATGTATTGGTTTTCGACATTTAATAATTTTTTGAGTTAGTTGTTTCTTTTTGTGACGGCTACAATATAATACGTCTCGTGATGTCGCGGGTCCGGGGCTACTCTTTGCGGTGTTTGGGTCACTGTCAGGTATCTGGTGGTCGCTTAACCTTGGGAGGGCGGGTCATGTACAGCCTAGCTGTTTTGAAAAGAGCTGTGGGGGGTTACTGAATTGGTATATGGATGGAATATTAGCATTTTTTATGTGCTTTATGTTGGGACAAAGGGGCTGTCTTTGTTTGCTGTCATTCGAGGGAAAAATTATGGAGGTTAGTGAGTAAATAAATACTTGGTAGGAGGTATCTGTTTTTTTATCGTCTACTGTATTACGATGTAATTAGACTCTCCAGTATACACTGTGAGGAATGGTTGTGACATTTCCTATACTGACGAGACTGCATATGAGGTGATGTTCTGTTCGACAATTACTGCCTTGTTTCCTTAAAAATCGGATCATTGAACATGTAATATACAGCAGGTATTCGCTATTGATTGTTTGATGCAATATGATTTACCGCTTGAATAGTGAATATTGTTTCTTTAATGGTTGGTTTTGTTGTGGATTGTGTGGATTGTGAAATCACTTTTGAAGTGGTTGTTCGAACGGCATAAGCTGGTGGGAGACGTGGATATTCGTGGGACGGGGTGTGGGCGGTGGGGGGCTATGCGTAATGGGCATGGGGTTTGTCGGGCTGAAGTGAGATCATGTTTGTTTAAGTACTTCAATTATAATAATTTTACTAATTTTTAGATTCTAAAAAAATAGAAAATGTTTTTGGGAGAAATTGTATCGTAAAGTAAAGCGCCACTGTAAAAGGATTGTTGAATCCCATTCGTGTCATTTATTATAGTTGATGGCTGCGCAATCTTATCGGTTTCAAGCAGACACCATCCAGATAAACGACACTCAGTTGGGTCCTTCAACATTCAGTATCTCACTAGCGATTGCGAGGCCGTGCTGGTGGAAGTATTCTGTTGATATCTGATTGACCCGAAGTCTGAATATGAAAGCCATCGTAACTTCTGTTCCTGGGAGGTGACACTTGTGGGTCCACATAATATTACGATTAAAAATAAACCACAAAGAGGGAGTCGAAGATGTTGAAAGCTGGAGTCGGACTAAATGGATTTTGCCTAACATAGCAGTTACTTAACGAAAGTCGTGGTGTGTCCGAACTGGTCGGTGAGAAACTCTAAAGCCCGTGGCTATAAGTCCTAACGCAGGGGTGGAGGGGATGAGTACATTGAAGCGGCCCCACGATATGCATGGACATTTCCGGCAAGCACTGACTGGCTCAAATGCGGAGCCGTATACGTCGCCCGATCATAGAGCATGGGAGTGAATGTTTTGCAATAGAAATGGTTGGGGATTTTTTCATCCATCGCATATTGACTCGGCCCGGATTCGTCGTTTACGCCTGACACGTGCTTAATCCTTGGAGTCTTTGCAGTTGCTACATTTGTGGATAGAATGTAGCTATGGCTTTTAATGTTCTAGTTCTGTTGTACTTAATGTGTATGATCCCCAAACTCCGACATCTACCAGCTCCTTACTTAGTTACGGTTCGATACCAGCCCCAAAATATTCAACACATTCATCCCCCTCTCCACCCCCCCCCCACACCCCCCCACCCCCTGACCTTTCGGTTGCCGGATTCTTATTCCAGTCTAAACGATCCTGCGCCTTTGGTACCCCACCACAGGCAAACCGTTAGCATTGGTCTGACTGTCCAAATCTGCTGTCGTTTAGTCGACCCACACGTTTGCTGTACCAGTTCTCACGGAGATAATATGGTGAATCATTTGATATACCAATCCGGCACCATAATATGATTTTCAAGTTTTGTATGGGTGGGGATTAACTTATTAAATTTACGCAAGTACAGTATCGTGCTATCAACCTCCCGTAACTGATTCTCAAATGACCAGTCCGTTATGTGTCTGTACTGTCACTCTCAATCTATGCAAATCTTTTTTTATTTGTTTGGACACTCATCGCCCCTAATGAAAATTACCCCAACAGTCAACCTGGGTCTAACAGATTGACACTACTATACATAACATCCACTGTATGACACTTCCGCTTGTTTTCATTTAGTTACATAAATTCATTTTTAAATGTGAAATCCATGTCTGTTTTCGTTTTGCGTCTTGACATTGTTTGTACAATTTTAGTTGCAATCATCTTATAAAGTTTTGTTCCTTCATGACATATATATTAAACCATAATTACATTAATCTACTTGATAACGATTATATTACTAATAATACACTTGATAAATTAATTTACATTTAATTTTTTCTGTCATTTATTTCAAGGTTACATATGGGGACATTGCTATAATCTTCATGCAGTGTGCATAGTCCAAGAGCCGCTAGCTCGTACAATTATATAAGACGATGCCTAGGTGCAATCCAATAAATGATAACCATATCCATTTATTTCTTCATCAGATGGGAACATACTCTTCATGATGCGGAGTTCACTACCTTTGACCCTGTTATAGACACCAATAGTAATTATTTAATATCACTTTTCAACTGGTACCAAATGAGAGTGTAAATTTTGGTACATCTTGCACCACAATTTTCACCTTTGTAGGAGATCTACCACACAGTTACTTGGCCGATTGAGATTTTTGAGTGGAATTGTTCTGACTATTTTCAGATTGGGGAACCAACTGTGATAACAGGTTATGACCTCGTGGTAGGGAGTTGATAACGACTTCAAGTTGGGGGGGGTGTTAGTGGGTAGTTATAGTGGTTGGTAGGTGTTAGCCTATATTGTAGTCCTCCCTCCCAACCGAGCTCAGGCCCCTATTTTGTGCGGGCCCCTTGGAGTTACTTGTGTTGTGGTTTTTGTCTGGCTTCAGTGGTTGCTGAGTTGGGGGTGTCACTATGTTTGTATTTAATTATTGCCATGTCTTGAAGTTGGTCGTTTGTTGGGGTAGACTCCCCCCTGGGGGGGGATACGCTAACGGGTCAGCTGGGGGTGGGGGGGGCAGGTTATTTACTAATTCAGTACCGATTATTCCACCAATAATTAGCTTTACAGGTCACACGACACATGCTTAATATAGGACCCATTTCGTTTATAAAATTTGGTATAGGAAATATGGTTATAAATATCAAGAAACTTCGTCAGTTTGCTGACGGCAGAAAGAACTGGGGAAAAAAACATAAAGCAGAAATGGCCCAGGACGCGGGAAACGGTGTTGGGGTGTTTTTTGTCCAACCTTTTTTTAACGATTTAGCAGATATCGGTAAAAACCAGAATACACATGGCTGACAGTATGTAAATAGACTAGGAAAATTTTAGCTAAAGCAAAAGGCCTATGCTTCGTCGCACGTATGAGAGAGGTCTGGAGGACGTTTTAGATAGAAGCTCATTATACTTTCTGCCAAAGGAACTATACCTAGATATAACAGAGAATATTGCTAATACTGTTCTGTGGTGTTAGATACCCTGTAAACATAGAGATCTCAAACATTTATGGTCTGATGTGTATGTTTGGGGTTTAGGTCCCTCAGTACCTTAACCCCACACGCACACCAATGTTTTGCTCATTGGCCGCACGTATGGCTGTACTCCCAGAGTGGTTTGGGGTATGTAAAATGCTGAGGTATTTGATCCCCCCACAGGCCCCAATATTGCTGTTGTTGTTATACGATATATTTTTAGGGTTGAGGACTGAATTTGAAACCATTTAGTCTTCCATGAGGAGTAATCCTAGGGTTTTGTAACTAGCCGATTAGTATACGTGGACGGTAACTTTAACTTCAGTTACCCCCCCTGTCAACGGTCTACCGTGAACACAGACTTGCCCCAACCTCGATAGCTGATTTGGAACTTGAAGAGGTCTAGCGGTTACTCCTTGCGTAAATGCCATAGAAGAGTCAATTGGTCACACCTGATCTGGTCAGGCCGGCTAACATCGTGGCCCTGCAACCCCCTCAGTACCGGCCTAATATCCCCACTACGGTGCCATTTATGCCCCACCGTAGCACAAAACTTACGATGGCACGTCATCATGGGTCAGTGGTATCTATGCCCTAGGTTGGTTTTGCGGAAGGCATTGGGGTCAGGCTTGACGAATTTTGGAAACACTCGTAGGACTGGCTTGTACCAGTGGATGTGGCGTTATTTAGACCCTGTACTCTGGGTACCAAAGATGGGTTCATTTGATACCTGGACAAGACCACGTTCAACATAAATCTTTCCCTCCACCCACCTAATTAGTTGAATTTTGACTGTCGCGGTACTAGTTACCTCTGGGCAGTAGCGACCAGAGTGTGCATCAACCCTGACATGGGTGTTTGCTTTGGGGACTTGGTGAAGGTATTACGTGCCCGATAGGGTAGATGAGATCAACTGTCCGGGTGTGTTTTTTTGGGGAGGGTTTCGGGTTTTCGTATACTGACGGCGCATACATGTCACGATGGATTACAACTTGCCGCCGAGATAGCTAAAAATACTCCTCATTAACGTGAACTCCATCTCAATGTGGCGATACTCCTATCATCGGCCTCCCATTTCATAATAAAAAACAAACCATCATCATCTGTGTAGACCCAGTTTAGCCTGGACTGGTTCTTCCACGTATTTACTCCATTGTTTACTACTGAGCAAGTAGGCGACTCACTGTACTATTCCTGTTATACTTCTTCTTTTTTATTGACACGAGTTCATACTGTCGGTTGATCAAGTGACATGTCAGCTGTCGATTTGCATCTGGGCTACGCGATTTATTACGTACTAACCTCAGGGGGTATACATTTATAATCGTACATCTTCCATCGTGCCATTACCGCCGATATCCCAATCACCCATACAAATAACTGGAACACAAAACAATGGTCATATCATGGCTACGTGGGACACTCGAGATAATTGTACTATAGAGGACAACGACGAGGGGTAATTCTAACATAGTATTAACTCGGATATCGAATCTCATTCTGGGGTGGTTAATCATCATTTCATACCTAATATTACAGGTGGGGACAGGCCTGGTTCTTTTTTTCTTACCCTTTTGAATTTCTGGGAACTAGGGTATTTTTCGTCACACATACTCAGTTTCTTGCGGATGAGGGTGGCTGTTTTGGCTTTTAATATTTTTGTGGCAAATTTAGTTGCCAACCAACTTGCAATCTTATTTTTCAGAAGGCGGATTGAAACCAGAGCTTAAAATGCGGACATATTACACAGAGGTAGTAGGTCTTGCTGTCAAAGAGATGGAACAGGCTTACTAATTTTTAACAGCATGTGATTTAGTCTAATGGCATCGTCGTCTCAGTGCTGTGGGAATAGGATTCAGGATCCAAGACGGATTGGTTATAACGTCAGTCGCTGGTACATCATAGCTGTTGCGACAGGAAGAATATGTTACGCCAACTGCTTAACTTCTTGGGTGGATTTACTATTTTGTGTTATTATCCACATCAAGCTATGTTCTCTTGTCCTATGTTAACTCCCCCTTTCTTTTCGGACTGGGAATGTCTAAAAGATATGCCATGCGATCAGAATCCAAATTGCCCATTGAAGCAATCTGACTGGGTTGCGATAGCTATTACACGGTAGTAAAGGATTGTTCCCCAGATAGATGATTCATTAGACCTGGGAGAAAAGAGATGCCAAATGGAAGAGATTAAAGAGGATGCATAAAGGAAGAAATCATAAACCTATGCACTGCCGAAACGCCGTGCCGGTAGCAAGCATCGCCTACATTAGAGGCAACAGAAAGATCAATCCGCATGGTGGCACATTGGTGTGGTGTTTCCAATGTTGCATTGGGATCTCCAGTGGACCATTCTTACCCAAATCGTGGTAAGGTAGAAGGATGAGGACTGTAGCTACATGATTGGTCTACGGGTTTATGGGGAACAGCAATTCCAGTTCTTTTGTCCACCCTTTCCAGTTTTTATTATATTTGCCCCCCCACCCCCGGCTGGCTCCCCCCCGCCCCCCCCCCCCCTCCCCCCCCCCCCCACTCCCACCCCCACCTCACTCCTCATAGAAATGCGTGTTGTTGTTATTGCCCGCACCCACACCTACGTTTTTGAAAAAATATGTTGGTTTGGGTGTGGGGGTGGGTTGGCGGAAAAAAAACATTTAAAAATTCTAATATTATGGCCTTGGGGTTGTAGAAGAAAAAAATAAGGGGAGATTTCAGGGGTGGGTCCAACGGTTACTATTGTACTTTTCGTTGGCACTTGAGTCTATCAGATCGTATATCGGTTAATAATAGGCGATCCGTACTAAAATGCCGTGTCATCTCGGCCCAATGAAAAAAAAATCGAAAAATGTGCATTCAACAAAGCGAGTAAAAAAAAAAAAAAAATGTGTGCAGTTAAATGCTGTTGGTTTGGTTCCTTTTTTTTAAATGGAGCTACAGGTAATGTGTGAATGTTCTTGTGAAGTCACAAACTTTATAAAAAAAAAAGGGGGTAATTGGTTTGGAATTGGGGAGGGAAAAATTCTGGGGAGCGTGTTTTTTTTTTTTATATATATTGAGACCATAGTATGTGTGTGTTTGTGGGGTAACTACCATGGTTTACCAAGTTTATTTTTATTAAATGTAAGAAGCATTATTATATGTTGTCGTGTAGTGAACCCAAAAAGGACTCCATGTACATAGCAGTTGTTAGATTGGTGCAACAGGATACAGAGTTGGGCCACTGATCTCTTGGTGGGGTGTGCAATAAACCCGTTGACACAATTTCTCGCAAAAAACAAAAGGGTCTAGTCTGATGCAACTGAAAAATCGCCTAGACATCAGCACGATGACGCCGAGTGTAGGCTGGCTATATGTAGCATTGATCCCCAGAACAGGGGACCCACAGTTTGGGGGGATGTCCACAACATTTTGTTATTAGGGGTGATGTAACATGGCCAATTTCACTGTGTATGCTTTTATTGTTTAATGTTGGTTCTTTGTTAATTGACGCACCCAGGCTACCCCCCCCCCCGCCCCCACCCCCCCACCCCCACATGGATAGACCCTCGGGATGGTACTTGTTGATTTGTGTGTTTTCGGTGAAGGCAGTTTCTATGATTTGTATCATGTGGGTGCGGATGTGTTGAATAGGTTATGTTATGTGATAGCGCTTGTTTTTTCAACTAGTTAATTAGTTCCCCCCACTCACCCCCCCCCCCCCCCCTCCCCCCCCCCCCCCACCCCCCACCCCCCTTATGTTTTTATTTTTCTATTGGTGCAACACCTACTCTGAAATAACCAGATGATTGCCGCAGCAAACTCAAATGACCACCCCCCACTGTTGTAAATAGCATATCGTGTTTAACTAAAAAAAAAATGCCTAAAAATGGTACCGAAACCTCATCTGTTGTAACTTGTGTCTTGTTATACATATTTTTGATTTTGTTGAGTCCATGTTGGGGTGCGTGTTACTTTGTGCCTCACAAATAACAAAAATTATTGATTTTCTGTGAAATGGTCCCTTACAAAGTCATTGATAAAATTTCCGACGTTGATTACGTCTTAGATATCAAGGGACACAAAAAGATATTTCATATTAACATGCTCAAGCAATTTCATACACGTCCTGAACACTTACAGTCAATTTTTCATGAACTAGATGACAACACAGTACAGTTACCGTTACCGGTACCAGTAGTTCAACCTACTGAATCTTGGCGGGATGTAACCATCTCTTCAACGGTTACACCGCAACAGCGTCTACAGATTGCTAATCTATTACAATCTTATCCAGATGTGTTGACCGACGTCCCGGGTCGCACATCGGCTATCAGTCATGACATTACTCTCAATGATGATACACCTATTCGTGTACATCCCTATTCGGTTCCTTTACATTTCCTTGCTAAAACTACTAAGGAACTTGAACAGATGTTGTCTCTGGGAATCATTGAGACTAGTAATTCGCCATTCTCTTCTCCATTAGTGATTGTCCGGAAGAAGGACAATAACATCAGACTATGTGTTGACTATAGAAAATTAAATGCTAAGACTATAGTTGACAGCGAACCACATCCACTTATCGACGACTTACTGCCACGTCTATCCAACGCAACTATATTTAGTAAGATAGACTTAACTAAAGGTTATTGGCAGATACCACTGACCGAAAAGGCTAAGTACTACACCGCATTTTCCACTCCACAAGGTCTATACCAGTGGAATGTGATGCCTTTTGGGCTTGTTAATGCGCCAGCTACCTTCATTCGCCTGATGCGACAAATTTTATCAGGTAGACCAGACGTTATTACATATATTGACGACATATGCTTGTTTAGTTCGTCGTTTGAGGAACATGTTTCGGGACTTAGATATGTTTTCGACACTCTAAGGAATTATAATCTAACTGCTAAACCTACAAAGGTTCAAATCGCGTGTAATGAGATAACCTTTTTGGGACATATCATTGGATCGGGATATATCCGAACGTTACCTAGTACGGTCTCCAAAATTCTAAACATAGCAGTTCCTCAGACGAAGAAACAGGTCAGGAGTTTGTTAGGACTTGTTCAATATTACAGTAGATTCATACCAAACTTGTCATCCATCACGGCTGTATTGTCTTCATTGTTAAAAAAAGACATGCCGGTGAAGGTGACATGGACTGGTATATGCAATGAAACTTTCAACAAAATTATAAATTTGTTCTCGCATGAACCAATTTTAAGACTTCCCGATGCTTCCAAAAGATTTTTCTTACGAACAGATGCTAGTAACTACGGCATTGGTGCATGCCTGCTCCAGAACCATGATGGCGTTCTACATCCTACCTTATATATTTCAAGAAAGCTAAAGCCGGCAGAAACAAAGTATTCCACAGTGGACAAGGAACTTTTATCAGTTATATGGGCAATAACTAAACTTGAAAAGTTTTTGCTTGGTGCTCCATTCACCATACAAACCGACCAACGTGCTGTAGCATCTTTGCGTCGATCTAACCACAAGAGCCCAAAACTCGCCAGATATGCAATCATCCTACAGCCATTTGAATTCTCCATTGAACATATTCCTGGCACTGAAAATATTGTGGCGGATGCGTTGTCACGTAATCCTATTGACGACGAATGATCAACATTGACATTCCTAAAACACGTCAATCATCACTACATTGGATATAACGAAGTATCAACTATAAGGGAACTAACCTTGCCTTCAATTTAATATTTATAAACACTAT